>JAPMNZ010939236.1:0-19018 GCA_029875035.1 Pomatoschistus microps | reverse complement strand
AGGCATGTCAGCGCCCGTCATTTTGGACACTTTAGAGCCGGGACCCGCCCCCACTGGTTCTTCCACAGACTGTGAGTACTGCCGGGGGGGGCTGGGGTCGCGTGTGTGTGTGTTGTAAAGTTTCTCTGCCCCCTACTGTCCGGGCGCTAGAACTACATCGTTTTTGATCCTCGTATGTCTGCTGTGAAATTTGCATTAGGAGCCTGGCCGTTTCTGTTAATAGCCTGGAAACGTCTGCGCAGCATCTCAGTGTAAACCCAGCCTGAGTTTTGCGCTCCTTACCATCGTTGGTATGCGAGAAACTGTATAATTTGTCATCTTTGTACGTATTGTCACATTGTAATAGGGGTTAGGCAGTATAAGTTTCGACTTCAGCCAAAACCCCTTTCGGTCAGGCATTGTTTCGCACAAGGTCCTTTATGGACACATTTTGGTTCTTTTTTTTTTTTTGTCTGGAAAAAAGTATATGTGATCTCTGAAACCGTGGGACCTGAGATCTGGTGTACATATTGGCCGAAGAAAATAAACTACTTCTACTACACATTTAACTTGTGAATTTTAATTATAATGATACATATTTGGCGCATATTCAAAAATTAATTCCGTATGCCGCTCTGATAAATCTTTAAAGTTACATCCATAATTCAGTCAGTGAGTGTTGCTATGGTGAAACCTTACAGCCAAACCCTAACACAACATTTTCTGTGGTTATTCTGACCATCAGTGCAACAGATTAGCACCTTTGACGGGACATTAAGCCTAGCGTACATCGACAGAGAAACTGGAGACAACTAGTTGCAAGGCGGCTTTTGGCAACTGAGAGGAGATGGTGGGAGATGATCCGTTGCCGAAATCGGTTGATGTGAGCCCTCTTACAACTGGAGATAGACAGTCGATCTCCAGTTTCAGTCAGTTGCCCGTGTTCTACTTTTCGGCAACTAGTGCTCAGTTCCGGAGATATCACCCCATTTGCGCGCTACTGGTGCGCTCCAATAACGTGTGTGTATTGCGTGCATTGAGCGCACGCTACAGTTTATGCAGAAAACACACTGTAGTTGAGCCCAGTTGCTGTCGATGTACGCGCTGTTATTCCCGAGACTGGCCTGCTACAAGGAATTGCCCGTATTCGCCAGATTATCGATGTGTGTGGGGCAGCAACTCATATGCGACAGATATTATCCGTTGCCAGTCCGATGTGCGCTAGGCTTTAGGCTAACAAACAGTCTGTCAGGTTTGCCCCCTTCTCTCTCCACATCCACCCTCCCCCAGTACGAGGAAAGCTGCTCGTTGGAGTGAGATCTAGGTGGAGTGAACAACGCCCGAATATCAAAGCAAGCATGATTATAACCACCCAATGGAAGAAATCTGATCAATATGAAGTAATCACTGACATATTTTACTTAGACAATTTTCTTCTTCTTCTGCCCGGAGCCATCTGAACATTGCTTGATACAACCGAAGATATAAAATGTTATATAGAGTGATCTAAAAAGTAAATGGCAAAGAACACCAACGCAAACACCTTCTGTTTGACATTAGCAGAATTCCAACAGTAAATACAGGAAATAAGACTTTAAAATGTCAACCAAATGTCTATTCGCCAAATACCTGTGTTGATCCAATTAGGTGCCACTTCCTTCCAAATACATACACTTTGTCACAGAAAAGTACATGCTTTGACGTCAGTGGTTAATTGTGTAGAAGGGTTTTGACATATTTGACAGGGGAGCGTGAAATGTGAAACTGTATGCAACTAAAAGGCTATAATTGATTGTGGTGAAGGATGAAGAGACGGAGAAGTTTACGATTACGCAATATAGGAAAAATAAAATAGCATTAGCGTTTTTTTGATGGTGCTGAAACAGACCATCTCAATCTGGGCGACACGGTGGCTGAGTGGATAGCACTCTCGCTTCTCAGCTCTCGGTTGCAACAGGGTATTTTCTGAGTGGAGTTTGTATGTTCTCCCCATGCACCCAGGTTTCCTCTGGGTGCTCCGGTTTCCCTTATCACAAAAAACATGTACAATAAGTCTGGCATGCGCCTCCTGTATACTGGCGAGCTCACTCTCTTCTCTTTGTGGAGCGAGAGACAAATGCCCACAACAATTGTAAAGCGCTTTGTGACTCTAGTCTGTGAAAGGCGCTATATAAATAAAAATTACTTAATTACTTACTTAAAGTGATGAAAGAACTCACTAAGACCTGTATTCGTCTGTGGGACAACATGATGAAGGCTTTTCAAATCAAACGTCTGTATCTTGTTTGTTTTGTTCTGAAGTTTTAATTAAACACTTAACCTTAAAAGAGTAATATCACGTAATCTTGAACACTGGGCTACCAATGAAAAATGGCAAATCAAATGTATGAACAAAATAACTGATGTTAAGATTAAATATTAAGCCTTTTGCAAATGTACTGTACTTCATGGCTCATTTCCCAATAACTAAGCCATAACTTCTGCGATATCTCTGACGGCCACATGCTCTTGGCGCGGCAATCCCTTATTCCTGATGACTGGGTTAATGAAACTCGAGGGAGAATGGCAAAGTCTTATTTATTAAATACTGTGGTAAAAGTACAGAAAGTCGGTTGTTTAACTTCTCATCATTGATCAGCGTCGTTTGGTGCATATGCACAAGCTCGACAGTGAAGCTCCGGGCGTTCATAAGTTACAAAGTTATGTCTTTTTTGCCAATATCCGTCAACAAAGCAGTATGGACTGATCCCATGGCTCAAGATTGTTCATTTGTGCATTTGAAAGTGAACCAAAACAACACTATGCTTAGACTCCACTTAAAGTTACAGCTGCCCTGGGGCTGAGTGACGGAAACAAAGTGACAGTGAGAAATATTGTAAGCATCACTTCAAGGGTGGCCAGAAGCAAAATCTGTTCTACCACACTGACTCAAACTGATCCGACTGATGCTTTGGAAATTCTCAGAGCAGGAATAATACTCAAGAAAAGATCTATTTAATGAGATTCTAGTTTGAGAATCTAAACTTTCTCAAACTTGAAAATGAACAATTTCACTTCAATCTTCATCGATGTCTTCATCTAATCTTAATCTTAAATCTAACTGTTGAAATGTAGATGTGCAGTTGTATTGTATGACTTCACTGTATGCTGTGGGGCTGAGTGTTTAAGTGGGAATAGGCTGTCATCATCACTGACATACATGGAGCCCAAGAGCATTCTGGGAGGGGCAGTCTTACCAAAGCCAGAAGGGGAAAGAATATATGTGTTTGAGAGATCTATAGAGTAAGGCACTGACAGGTCAAATACTCCTTAGTAAGTTTAGACAGTATATGTGCTATTGCAGTACCAAATAATCAATACAATTCAATGTATTCTTGTTTAGCCCTAAAAAACAGTAGTTATTTCTGAGGACTTAGCAAAACCGTTGAATTCGCCAACACAGATCAGAGAATTAAACACAAGAAATGCGACGATGAAAAAAAAACACATTGGTCCATAAATGTTAATAAATGTCCAAAAATGTTGTTGAATATTGAGTCTCCTGGATCATCACTACTGTCCTTTTAGATAGACCCAGACAAGGCCAATAGACGCAGAACACAATACAAATCATTGCCCAGGAGTTGGACCGTTTTGGGAAATGGTGGCCGGAAGTCTGTCCATCTTTCTGTTGTGCCTGGTCCAATGCTACCCCCTCGACACTCTGCAGAATGATTTCTCTTGGCTCGGACTCAACTGTGCGAGACAGAGGGTTCTTTTGGCAGGGCTCACAGCTGCCAAGAAGATGATTGCCACAAGATCATGGCCTACAGTCGTGCTGACAGTGGGTCTTAACATTTATTGACATTGCCCGCTGGGAACTCTCCATGTTGCACGTCCATGGTGCAAAGGAGCGATAGTACCACTGAACGTAATCATGTTTCTGTTTTTCTTTATTTTTTCATTTGTTGTACCGAATGTTTATGTAATTTGTTTGTTTGTGTGTTTAGGTAAATAAAGATGAGATAAAAATTGCATAAGCTACATGGGGCTAGCTTCAACATTTGAGATATTTTACAAATATAAACAAAGAAGTATTCCGCAAAAGTGGAGTTACCATTAATGCTGATTTGATTAAATATGTCGTAATTTGGCACATTTGTTCATCCTAGTGGGAAGATTATTCCAATGTGTAATTAGGAACTATGTACTGTAGATTTGAAGTGCAATTGTACTATCCCTGTCAAATAAACACACACAAAATACATGCGCCCATATCTCGGCTTCCTAAATGGAGACCTGAAATTAGGACTTCAATGTGTGTGTTGCAAGTACGATATTTTTAAGAAAAACATGACACTGTAAATACTGAGAACTTGTATATGTTTCTCAACAAATGCAGTTGTCGAACCTTATATAAAAATGTGTTAATGTAACGGAGGAGGAGTGTGAATGTCTCTGTTGAGTTTTGACTGATGTCATGTAGAAGTCTGGGTCAAACGTGCACACACCCACATTTCAGAGTATTGTGAGGGTGGAGCCCGCCAGCTGGCCTTCATCCACCAAAACATTCGCTCGACACCAGTTCCTCGACATGAAAAATACGTGTAGATTTCCCCCTTAGGGACAGGAGCGCATGTTCCAAGGTGAAGTTGTCAGAAAGCACTGCTCAGAGCGATCCCTCGAGAACCCTGACGCAATCTGCAAAACTGAGGCTGAAATCTTAAAATGAGTCCAGATGGTCACAGCCAACGACAAACAGATCTCTCCAAGTCATAATCTGATTAGAATATCAAGAAACATATGAGTTTTCTCCTAAAGCATTAAAGACTTATGCACTCCATACAAACTTAATTAGCTTCATCCAATAAAATGAAAAACATATTGTAAAGATATTTTGTGAACTGTATATTTTTGGCTCACACCAAATGTGATGTGCGTACATTTACAAAGTGCGCGAGTGTTCATAGAGTCTTGGGTTTGTTTCTATGACAATGTTGCTTTCCACAGAGATAACTCTACTCGAACTATTTGGAACATTGTCCACAGACAAAGTATTAACTTTACTTCAATAGAATCATGTCGGTTATGCGCCACCACCAGAAAGTAAACATTTAAAGCAATCAATATTGTAGAAAAGTTGCAATGCACAGATAGATGAATGCTGGAAGTTAGAACTAAAACAATACATTACCAAGTTTTCTCAGCAAAACAAATCACAATTTTAAAAATGCCATTTTACAACAACATTTGGCCATTTGTGGCGTAGCCCAATGAATGAACGAATGCCTGGACCCAACAGCCTGGTGGACAGAAGGCTTCTTCTCATACGCCACATGTTCCTCTTAGTGCACTGAACTTTCACAGGCCTTTCTGCTCCTTGTGTTTTCCCAAGCATCGCTCCGGCTAAAGGTTATGTTTTAAAGTGAGCAGAGAGAGGAAAAGGTCACAAACTGGAAAGTGGACTCTGGCCGGATTTAAATTGTGAAACAACACAAGCATTAAAAAAGAATCAGTTTGATTGTATTGAAATCTTTTTATAGAAGGCAAACAATGTTTGGATGAACATATTATGGAATAACCAACCCTTAATCAAGGAACAACACGTGACTAAATAGTGTCCTTGACAAAAATACAAACATTTCCAAAACGTAAATTTTTACTGCCATACTTTTGATATGTCCAGGTTAGAATTATTTGTGAAATTATAATTTTTCAAAATGAAAATACTTGGGTAGGAACCTTTGTTTTGTTACCGGTTTTCTGTGACGCTAATTGAGTGACGCAAGTCCGCATGTAAAGTAACGTCAATGGTAAAAGTTTGCTATAAAGAGCCTATTTATCTTATGTACATGTTTTGAGCGATGAGAAGGTCATGCCTCTACCTTCGAAGTATAGGTCAGCCAGCGAGCTATGTGTATGTGTGTGTGAAGTATGTTTAAGTGCATTATTTTAGTGTTTTGTGTAACTAATTGTATTTTATGTTTCACTGAAAGACATTGTGTACATGCAATAATAAAGAAGAGAGCCATCAGTAAAAGAACTCGGAGGTGCTAGTGCTGTGATGTCAGATAAAAAGAAGAGAAGATCGTCTCCAGCTGCTGTTTACAGTTTCACAAACTACACATTTTGAAACCTCCTCATGTGCAAGAGAGACGAATCAGATACATCTTTGTACGCCTGAACTCTGATCCAATTGGAACTTTTCCTGTATGCGTTTTCCTGGGGTGATGAATCAAATGCAGAGTGTGAATCAATGCTCCTATCACCACTTCTGAGTTCAAGCACAAAGACTGGCTTTTGTACCTTTGTGGTGGCATTAGACAGAACCATTTCCTCTAAATTCATATACGACACTACTTTCTGCTAGACCTGCTTCAACATGTAGAATTGCATTTGTTCTCTAAAGAGTGCAGCATTTTGTTTGGTTTTGGATCAGTGCTCAGGCTCCTTCAGTTACTTGTATTTAGTGTGTTTATGCCATATCAGCGACCCCCACCTGCTTCCTCATCCTCCTCCTCCTCCTCCTCCTCTTCCATGCCGATGGGTCCGGACTGGGGCGTCTCTCCGTTCTTCAGGCAGTTGTGGATGTACGTGGCCTTCCAGCGTGCATATTTCCTGTGCTGGATGTTCTGGAGGAGAATGGAGGGAAGACGTTTAAATTAATTTTGCAAGACACAAGAACATTCTGTGAAATATAGGGTCAATGTTCACTCATTATGGTCATGAGACATAATTATTGAACGTTTTGTGAACATTCTGTCAGCGATAATCTTGTTGAAATACGTGTAAAGACGTTAAGTCCAAGTAGAGTTAAACAATTTGACAAAAAAATATAATCAATGAGTGCACGATTCTGTGTATGTTTAAAATATCAAATTCATTTTTGATTTTTCCCCCCAGACCAATCATTAAAGGGGAAAAACTAGAATATCGTTCAACAATTGATTCTGATCCTGATCTCTGCAATTACTTATGTAAATCAACTTACAGCGTAAAACTATTGGCTTACAGCTTGCACTTCACAGAAACTGTGATTTATTTAATAAATGGCTATAATCAATGAATAATATATAGATTTTACATTTTAAGTTAAATCACAAATTAACAATTGTCAACTTTTCGGAGTTTCACCTGTATTGTATAGATGCTGATATTGCAAGTATGATCTAAGTTGTGTCTTTTGTGGAAACCTGTTGCATTTCACAAACATATAAGGCTCACTCCAAGTTAAACTGTACAATGCGTCAATCTTACTTCAAGCGGTAATAAAATAAATGTATGAACCAAAAATGTTTGTGCCTCATAATTCTTTATCCTATGTATATTTGTAAACTACATAGTATTAATCTCAGATGATAGCTCAAAACCATTTCAAGCGGCCGTGGACATTTCGGGATTTTTTCTTGTCATTGACCCATTTGTAACACATTAGTACAGTTTAGTGTGGAGAGAGCCATAATCCATAGATTGTAAATATTAACAGACGTAGTCACACATCTTTTTCTAAATGACCGCGGGGAATTTCTGCATGCGTTAGCCGGCACCAGCCTCATTCATTTAACGAGTGCATTCTAAAGTCCACAGTGGCTAAACTAGGCTCCCCTCAACATTGACACGCATCTGGAAGGTAGCGTAGGGCCAAGAGTCGACTTTTACTCATGATGCCTTCTTTCCTCCTTTTTCGAGAGGAAAGAAGGCGGCATACAAAAGCATTGGATAATTCTCTTTCTGGGTCCACCCCCACCGGCTCAGAGTGAGATTGCAAGCATGTCAGCGCACGTGCTCATGGACCTTTTTGAGCCGGGACACGCCCCACTGGTATAACCCCTATAAAAAAGGATAAAAAGCCCTACACAGATTACTGGTCTCTCCATAGTTTAAACTCTGCCTGAAAAATGTCGTAATACATTAAAAAATACATAAATATCAAGAATAAAAGAATAATAGTTGTAGACAGTAAACATTTGAATGTGTGGGATGTGGGCTACTGAGAGATGGACACAGGACTGACTCAGATAAGCCTGAATTGAAAAGGCCCTGCTCTGAACAGATAAGTCCCAGTGTAACCTAAAACAATGGCTGAATGTTTGTGGAGCCAGGAAGCTAAAGGTAGCCACGCTAATCTCTGACCACAACACTGCTGTGATATTGGAGTGGAAAATACAGCTTTAATGAGCCCATTATAAAAAGGCACAACATTCACATGGGTTTGGTGAAACAAATGCAACATTTCTTATATTGGAAATAAGAAACGTCTTTCATAAGTAATAATAGCCTTTGCTAAATGTTTTGAGTATGCCATTGAAATAAAGGATTTAGAATTATTATAAGACCAAAAGAAAACAAGACAAGTCTGGAGGTGAAACTTTATAGGACGCCTGATGGAGCGACTGAAGTAGAGAGGTTATTCTTTGTCCAGACTGATGAGATGGTTTAAGAAAGCCTGGACACAGCTGTTTCAAAGTCCATACATTAAATTGCAAGTGCAAGGCATTGTATATCTAATCTGTTGGTTCTATTGGACCTCAGCGCTGCCTTTGACATAGTAGACACTACAACATTCCCAGAGTGTCAAAAAGTAGAGGTGACAAAGCGTTTAGCTAGTAAGCACCCCATCCACGTCAAGGAAGCAGATAGTCTTCATTCAAGATCAGGCTTTTGAGCACAAAAAAAAAACAGTCAAGCTGCATATGGAGACACTTTGCAGGGAGAAGGATGGTAATTTGACCACTATCCTCTCCTCTTCCTACTGTAATTGCCAACATTATGACTTAAGCTATTGCTTGATCATTGCTATTGACCTGCTGTCCGGTTGTCTAATTCATGGCGTGGTGAACTGGTCACCCGGCCCGGACTCGTGGGCTGCACCCCCCTGCCCGCCTGGGGAGGGGGGTGCAGCCTCATGCAGTCCTCTACAGCCCGATTTGTGAAACTGTAGTCTGTCCGTCTTTTTTAATTATTGCAATTCCAGTGTTTGAACGGTCTGATTGGGGTTTGCTGTATGTGGACACTATACACATTTGAAAAAAACTGTGCTATCTTAAAGTTTTTGTCCTCCACAGTCGTTCCAGTCATGCTTGGACTCAACATGGTGAAACCACCTCTGAGCACTCACAGCTGGATGTGTTCCATGTCAGCTCCTTCAGTAATGTTTAGCAGGACACTAAACATTTGTCCCTCCAACAAGTTTTGTGGTGATGGGATAATGGTCCCAGATTTTCCATCTGTCACACAAGTGAATGCACTAGTGACAGCAGATGTAAGGAGTACCCTAACATGAAGAGTAAAGGTGTATGACCTTGTATGGAAATGTGTTGGCACAACAATCCTCTAAAGTGCCACATTGACATGTTTTTACCTTGTTTTATTAAATGTCTATTATATGAATACAAATAGCTCTCACCTCTTCTGTTAGTTCCCCAAACACAGAAAGGACATCAATCAGAAGACTTGCAGTGTAGAAGGACTTTATCATATTCCTGTAAACACAAACACAAATAAATAGCACCAAGAGATGGAGAACAGTCAAATGGTTTAAGGGAGTAGCATTTTTGCAATGCAACAACTTTAATGATAAATATCAATTTATGTTCCATTTTGTTCATTAACAAATCTCTGCATTTCAAGCAAATGTTAAAGTAAGTAAGGTAACTGACTCACTGAGAGCACTGAAAATCAGACCTATGTAGCCTGTCACACATGTAACCTGTATGTTACATGTTCTATGCACTGTAAATGCACTGTTAAATGTCAAAAGGACATGGTGAATGTAAAGAATTTCCACTTGAAGATAACTAAAGATGAACGTCTAAAGGAGTTTCATTATTATCCCTACTGCTCCATATTCGGCACATAAGCATTATCTCATTTTAAGAAGCCAATTTGCAATCATCAAAGAGTGTTGTACCCCTCCATGGAGCAGAACAGGACGGGTTGATGAGCAGTTAAATATTACAGGTGTTTCTTGTTACAGACAGACACGTGCTGTGTAAATTTGCCCTTCACTGCGCCATTACTGTACCGTCACATAATCAGCCTCAAATGTGATTTCATAAAGACTCATTTCAACCTTGCACGTGAGTTTTGTAGTTTTAGGGCCTTGATAAAAAAAATAAAGAAACACAAAATGCTTCACAATTTGCTTTACATGCCCAATAACACATAAACCCAACCACCTCATAAAAGTCTGAAAAAGGAGTAAGATGCTCAACCTAATTATTCTATTTTTTGACAGAAGAAAACACGGGAACAGATGCATGCAGACAGGAGCACTAAGCCGGTGTGGAAGGTTCAAATGAATGAATCAACAACTGATCAACAGCAGAAGTACACTTTGATCCAAACTGGGAAAAATCTGTGCAATGGAAAATGGTTATACACCTACGTTACAAAACAATACATTGCTACTAGGGGTATATGCTAAAATATAGACCTGTAAAAAGTGGTCTAATTGAAATTAAAGGAGAGTCATTGGGAGTCAACTCAATACCCAATAAAGTCTTGCAGACATACACTTGGTCAACATGTGATCATTCAGAAATCACCAGGCCACTTCCGAAGGCCATTGGTGACAAAGAGGAGGGGACTGTGAGGTAGTGTAGCATGAGTGGTCCAAGTGGCAGAAGAACAAATACAAAGGCCCCAAAACTTGTAACAAAAAGGCTGTAAAAGGGAATGTATGCATGTGAATGAGTGAGTATATGGAACTGACAAACTCACACAAACAAGGCCCAGGATATGGGAGTGTATTTGACAGAACCTGTATGTATGTGTATGGAACCAAGGGTGTACTCCAAAGTGGAGTTTTAAGACTCAGGTCACAGGGACTTTTGCACACCGCACTTTTCAGTTTTGTATTTATAAAAAAAGGTTCAATAGCATGAACACATTTCATCTTACTTTGTGATAGTGTCCCTTAAATATAACATTTAAATGTGGTATTACTGTATTTAGTGTCCAATAATGGGTATGAGAATGATGCTGAAGATCTTGAGAAACATACAAATTTACAGTGTGCTATCAAGACTGGTTTAAGGAGTCAAAAGTCAAAATGAAAACGTATAATTCACTTTGTTGCACAGTAAACACCCCAAAACATTATATTTCTTTCCGGTTTGAATGTTTTCAGTGATTTAATGTACCATCTGGAACTACAGCAATGAGAAACCATTGGAATACATTGATTGAAAATGTGGATTTCTTTTGGCAAACTGTTTGATGTCAAATATACAAAGTTGTGCGTTTCTTTCCCTTAAGCCCGCTGTAATAAACTACTTGGTTTTGACTCATTAACGGTGGAAACTTGTGGAGAATATTCATCAGTCTTAAAGCTTAACGAGGCTGGGATAGACAGCAGCAACAGCAGCAGCAGAAGCCCACCAGCTAAAGCTAGTCATGAGGAAAAGTGGAAAATGTACTAATTACAAACAAGCAAAGATCCGTAATTAACAGCCAGAGCGACTGAATCATTTACATTTTTTCCTGCCTGTCGTCTCTGCACAATTAGGCCGTTTAATGTTTGTAATTTAAGTGACTTTAAAGACTGTGCCAGCGAAACTGTAAAAGGATATCACTGTATGCGTTTGATAGAGGACAAACGAAAGCCAAAGAGTTGAGTTTAACAGTAAACGTATTCAGATGAACACAGTGGCCACAAATATCACTTACGAAAGCCAAGCCATGATGGTACCCCTGACCCCTCCTGGACCAGCCTGGGCTCCCTGTGCTCTGCTTCTCAATACTTTAAGGATGTTTATGGGAAACTACACTGGAATCAGACACTTCCTGTAACTCACTGAGGCCCAAGAGCCACAACGACCCCATTCATGTTCTCCATATTCCCACTACCCCATTACAACCTTAACATGCTACCGGGAAGTCCAGGCTGCAGCAGGAACCCCTTTGTAATAAAAACACCCCATGTGAAGGTAAGAGGATCAATGCAGATGTAGGGTCAGTTTTCAGAACATTATACTAGGTATAAAAGCAGATGAATAGTTGGTACCTGGTCAGGCTTGTGTTGAACTGATCAATGGAAACTATCATTTTTGTACTGTAATTCAACACATACAGCCTGGTTCACTTTGGGCTGAATCTGCTTCAGCAGATGTGAAAGGAACCCCAGTCAGGACACTTTGAAATGCACAACAAAAACTGTTCAACCAAGTTTACTTGACCAGAAAACGGCCTTACATGCACCCTTTATAAAACAATAATAATAATCATTATTATTATTATAGTTCTATGAATGTATGTCTTCTTTTAGAAGTTTTCAGTTTGTTCATCAAACACAAACTGAAAGGATTACTGTCTGGCCATAGCTCATAGGTAATAACATACATTAAAAATAATTAGTAAATCCACGGCCCACACTGCTTCATGTTTTGCTCTCTGTTCTCTTCTTTGTGCGGTCAAAGCTGACAAATAACAGCAGCCGCCACAGCCACAGCTTACGTATTTAGTTGCCAATAATTGTTACTTCAGTAGATTGGTGTTATTTGTATTGTAGGCTTCAAAACTCTTGTGATTGTCACAATGTGCCCCCTTGTACAGTGATATTGTTCAGAAAAAGTGTAAAGATGGGAACAGAACACGGCTATTATAGAGATATAGTTATGAATAGGCTGCCAGGCCATTCGTTGCCAACCAATGATTTTGATATCAGTGGCTTTACCCAATTTTTCATAAATTATGAGCAATATATGAGCAATTATGAGAAATAGTTTACTTACTGAATTTGAAATACTGAATGTTTTATCGAAAGAAAAATTATAAAACCCTCTCTTGCTAGTTACAGTATTTACGGTCTCATGAAAACAACTTTCTAAAAAGTTTCTTATATTAAAACATTTTGATTATTTTGAAAGGGTAAAAATAATCTTTCAACACCCTTTGAAAATCTCAAGTGAATAAAAAAGTCAATTGTAAAACTAAAATGTATAGATTATATTTTGTCATATTGAGGGTCACTACTTGAGTCACTGAGAATGTAATAAATAAAGTGAATGAAATCTCAAGAAAATAAGGCTCAGCATGTGTGGATTATCATAGGCATCAAAAACATCATGTTAATTGGAAAACCCTACACATGGGAAAGAAGACATCACACATTATAATGACATGTTTTCCATTTAAATATTTAAAGCATTAGAGTACACAAAAATAAATAAAACGTGTGCCCCTGCATGCCGTTACCTTCTCCAGGCTCAGTTTGTAAATCCATTTTAACAAGGTGTGTCTAGTGCGGCACTGACCCCTGTTCCTCATTATACACTGGTGTTTGTTTTCCTTCAGACCCTCGGCTCTCTTCCCTGCTGCCTTCATAACACCTCGGTTGTAACCAGAGGTAGATGACACCATGTTTATTCTCAAAAACAAACAAACTGGGCATGGTTATGTCACCTGGACCCATTGACAGACTCAACACTTAAAGTTTAACGTGTGGAAAGGACCTTCCTGTTTTTACTGCTACCAGAACCAGTCAACAGGAGGTCACACGACTACTGCACGACACTGCGTGATAAGTAAGCAGGGAGCAAGTCATCTTAATTTGGGCATTCACAGGGTCAAACAAAATACTTTAAAAAAAAAACTTTATCTGAACACATTAGGATGGGGTTAGAGATCCTTTCATGTGTGGTTTCGGTTCCACAGTATGTTATAATTAGCATAGTTTCTTATTGACATTATATGCTAAACTATTTTTGAAAATGTCTCGAGTGAATGTATGTTCTGTGCAATCACAAGGTTGTGTTTGCAGTCGGTAATTTTCAACAAAAAAAAGTCAACACCTGCCGCTGGTAGCATTGGCAGCATTCGTAGCATTGTTCAACTGTGGATATTATTGGCCAAATTATTAATATTAAACAATTAGTCTCATATTTCGGTAGATAGATATTTGAACTGCTAAATAACCACTTAGCTTCCATCCCCACACACTCGCCCTCCCCTGCTCCCCCGCAGTTGGCCTTTAGGTCAAGAGGAGATTCACAGTGGCTGCTGCTCCAAATACCAAAAGAGCTCAAAATCCCAACCAACAATTCTAAGTTGTTGGGAGAAAGTAAATGTGAAAGACAGACTTCCAAATCATCTCTTTTAAAGTCACAGAAACAGCCCGCTTTTACATCCACGTCCCCAGTATTAAGTCACATCTGAAATCATCATCCAAGAGGAGTAATATTAACATATTTTTCACAACAACAACTACATGAAGGATAAGAGCCCAATCTCTGAAGGTAAGTCCTTCAATTTTTATTTTTGTATTTGTTTTATTATACAGTGTATGTTGTTTTGGTTTTGACCCTGTGTGTGTTTGTGTGTCTTGTTATAATAATTTGGGGAAGAAATTTGGGGCAAAATTACCTGCCACAGTGATTAAAAGTAGAAACCCCCACTAAATTAGGATCTAAATGACCCAGCGATCGTCAAGTTAGAAAAAATCATCAAAAGTCAGCCCGAACAACAATTATTAGAATATTTTTTAATTGCTGTGGCTGGTCCATTTGACCCGACGATAGCACAAGGGTAAATCATTCTTCTGTATGTGTCATGCTAACGTTGTACTTTCAAAAAAAAAAAAAGAAGCTCAGAAAAGCAGCTTATTTGTAGCTCCCTCAAAAAGAGAAATACTTCAGTGATAAACCAAACGTCATACTGCTTTGTACTGATTTCTATCAAGTTCCCATTAGACACTTCGGAAAACACTTAGTGTGAATGGATGTCAAAGTGTCAGTTCTGAGTCACAGCGAAACTTTCACAAAATGTAGGGAAACTACTCCCAAAAGTCTCATGAGTCAACACTGTCGCTAAGAAACAGAAGACTGAGATGAAGAGGATGAACCACTAACATGTTTGACAATTAAGTTACATGCAAACATAATCATAATTAAGATTTTATTTGGATATGATTGGATATGTCATATTTTGAATTTTCCAAGGCACACATCTATAATGCATTATAAAATATACATACATATATTTTGTAATCTTCTATAAAAAAGAAATCTTCAAAACAAAAATGTAGTTAAACCATTAGCACAAACATTTAAAACTAAAGGAATCCCAGTTATTCACCGAAATGCATTAATGCACAAGCCAAAAATGTAGTGGAGGTGAGCAGATGTGCGTTAGTCCTGCGAGCAGCTGGAGCAGGTGTGGCTGCAGGTGTTTGTTCCAACCTGAGCAGCGGCACACCAGACTCCACCCATTTTCTCAGGTCTTCAAGTTAAAACTGGACTCACCTGAAGAAATGGGTGGAGTCTGATGTGCCGCAGCTCAGGAATACACTAATGTGTTTTATTGCCAATCTATGCAGAAGTCAGTGCATGTAAGTCATTTTAGATAAATTCAAAACAGCAAGGATCCAAGGCCATCCATTATACACACGGCTTCTTTAATAACACAAATGTTGTATTATTGTGGTTTGTAGAACTGTTTTTGTTCACAGATGGCAACACCATGGCAGAGTTGCCATGCTGTGTCATGACTCTGATTGTTTTCTGTGCAAATGCTTAATCTATGGTTTTATCAAGAAGCCTTGAAAGCCTCTTGCAGTATGTGGATGAGAACAACAATGTGATCTCTCACTTACAGGACTTATTTACCACAAATTGTCACAGTATAAGACAGTGTACATATAAAAAAGAAAAACTGCAAAAACCATCAGAATGATAAATTATACAGGAGTATCATGAAATAACTGTGTGCTACATCCTATAATAATGAAACCAATGCAAAATAAAAACATTGGATGCATGTGTTGTCTCAGAGATTCTTACTTGTGGAAGCGTCCGCTTCGGTCTTCGTTGTCAGCATATAGAAACATCTTTAAGGCATAGTTTTCGATGTGAGCATTCCCCACCACCTCCTGAGTTATCGACTCTTCATTTTTTAAATCCTTTTTCATCTGCAAAAACAAAAATAGGAGCTCATGGCTTTGATGTTTTGAGTAGATAGCAAAATCAAATTATGATTTTGGAACATCTCTCTACCATCTCACCACATATCAGAAAGAAATCAGTTCCTAATGAACAGTACCTGTACATGTGCTCTCAAAATAGTAATCTGGGAAGCAGAATGAGCAATTCATTCGGTAAAAAAGAAGAAAAACCTGTGCTTGCTCTGTCTGCTCTAGGCCTCAAAGGTCCGAGGCTTTCAGACATAGGCTTTAATAAGGCCGGATGACATTTAGTTATTTTTCCTTCTTATTCATATCAAAAAAACACTTGCTTGAGGTCAAAAGATAATTCAACACTATTTTCATCTGCATCGCACGACTGCATAAATGTCAGTGTACTTTCTTGACTTAACCTCAGGCACTGTATCTATTCGTGGCAGTGTTGGGTTTCTTAAATGCACCAAAGAAAGTCAGATCAGGTAGACTGGACACTGAATGGACACATTGTTTGGGGAAAAGTTAGTAAAATACTTCAGGAGAAGATGGACAAGCCTTGTGGGAATAAAGGAATGCATCATTCTGAAACAAGATTTTTGTCTCGAAGTTGGTTGGCTACGACCAGAGGTGAGACAGAATGAACCTTTTGGTCAGTAACATATTCTAATTTGTTATTTTGGCTTCTGCTGTAACTCCATTATTGTTACTCTCAGTGTGCTGCAGATCATTTATTTGAGTTTGAACGCAATTTTAGCCCCTTAGCTTTCCTTTCAGCTTTCATGGAAACAATATAACTGAATGAAATGTAATAAATGGGACAAAAGAAATAAAACCAAAAAGAAGCAATAACTATCTTTCACACTAGAGGGGAAACATTTAATTCATTAATATCAAGTTATTATTCTGTGTTCAATCTATGTAGCAATGTCTCATTTTCTTAGAGACTTGTTGTCGTTTGTCCCACAGACAAGTGAAAGTTTAGAAATGAGTTTCAACTATCAATGTAAAACAAATATATGACAGACTCATTACACGCAAAGTGAGATGTAGCAAGCTTCTATTTGTCATCATGTTGTTAATAATGGCTCACAGCTTGTAAAAACCCCAAATAACAACGCACTGTACACCATCAAAATCTATGTAAATTTAAAATACATGGGCTTTTCTTTTTTTTTTAAAACAATTTCACCATTTACATGCATACACTTTACTATTCTCATGAGAGAAATTCAATGTGAAAGTGATACTCCAGGGTGGCCCGGTAAAGAGGGAACTGAGAACTGAGAAGGCCCTGAGAGTGTGTGCTGCTCGGAGGAATTATACTCTGAGACCAAAGACACGCTTTTGACAAAAGCAGGTTCACTGACATGCTTTTCTGAGGGAAGCGTCTGATTGGTGTTAAATACATCAATCTAACATTACAGTGAAGCATTAGAAAAGAAATAAAAAATCACACAGAAAAATAAAGAGTACAAATATATATAAAAGATGAGTGTGTTAAGTCTGTGAAGTATAGAAAACACCCAACCCAACAGAAAACAGCAGTGTAAGGTTGATGTTGAAGATTCTCAGTAATATGATGATAAATAAAGATCTTTGATGGTGCTGCGTTTTTAGGGGCATTTTTGCAACTTGTACCAGAGCTTATTTCAACATACTTGTGAATTGTCACCTGTTATTTAAGTATTAACAGTGCCTGTGCAGAAATGGCACGGCGCTGGGTTCAAAGAGGCGGATGTGTGTCCCGTGCAGAGTCACATCCTGAGTGGACTCTAATGAACGTCCTGGGAGTCTCCGTAAAAGAAAAAAGCCCAGAGGGACAGGCTCTGTGCAGAGTCCTCAGTGTCCTTTGCTACTACTGCTAATTGGCTTAGAGCGACAAATAAAGTCAGCCTCCCTGGACATGGAACGGTCTCCTAATGGGACGAGCCGACGGGTGCAGTGGACATCATGGAGGTCATGTCAGAGGGTCTCAAAACACTAATTAATAAATGCTGTGTTAGAACATGGAACATTTAAATTACCATAAAAAAACAAATTAGACAACATAACGTATTGGTTTTATGAATATATACATATACTGTATATTGTTTTTTTCTGAAAGGAAAGAGTCTTGTTTGAGTAATATTTTGTGAACAGATCAGACCACAGCATGGTGTCTTCATCTTATTAGAAATATGTTGATATGTTGTTATCTAACACACTGAGATCTGATTGTGGGATGCTCTTCTCTTTTTAACTTGATCTAAAGATGTGAGAGGCTAAAAATACAGTTTTGGGAAATCACGCATGGATTATCTCCAAGTTGGTCGGCTGCAAGTAACTAAACTAGTTAAAATTTGTGGTTTCAAAGTCATATATTCCAGCTTAACTAAAAAGTGCTTTGATTATACACATTTGTACTGTGTGAGATACTTTCTATTCCATCCCTAGGAAACATGTCGTCTTTTCACATCACACAATTACAGTGACGCTTTTATCTCATTCAGTCCTGCAATTACCGGTGTTCAGTACAGAAATATCTCAAGTAAACAACGCCAAGTAAGATGGCTGCTATAGTCACACTCTTGGCATCAATCACAATGTTAAAACAACTCATATCTACACAGTTCACTGACCAAAAGTCTTCAACTATCCATCCATCCATCTATTTTCTTCCCCTTAATCCATTTCTGGGGGGGGGAATGGCAGTCAGCTGCCACCACAGAGCACCAGCCCCTCACTGATCCTCCTGCAGGTGTTCAGTGAGATCATTCAGTGGGGGCTTCAGGCAAAGTGGGGTTAAGTGTCTTGCCCAAGGACCCAAGGACACAATGACAGCAGTCATCAGTGGGAGTTAGTGGAGAGGGTCTCGTGATGAATTCAAACCCACAACCTTCAGGCCAAAAGGCCAATGCTCTACCAATGTCTCCCCGGAAAACATGCATTCAGTGGAAATCTCTTTGTGGTTTTGCTTAAAACTTAGATGGAGTGAGGTTAAGATTACCAGAGGAAACCTCTTCAGGTAAATGTCATGTCTCCTAATAACCTGGCAAGAGCCAGATTGATGATTGTGTAGAACTCTATGCGTTCTCGACAATATCAATCTGGGATTTCTCCCGGAGAATCCTTTCGGGGAAAGCAGCAGAATACTTCAAGCTGATTGGGCGAAGTGACGCTGTGTGC
>JAPMNZ010939233.1:0-11247 GCA_029875035.1 Pomatoschistus microps | reverse complement strand
GGGAGAACATGCAAACTCCACTCAGAAAGGCCCTGGTCTGACCGGGATTTGAACCCAGGACCTTCTTGCTGAGAGGCGAGAGTGCTATCCTTCTTGCTGAGAGGCGAGAGTGCTATCCGCACAAACACAAATCTTAACACATTTTATTCAATATTTTTAAGGCAAATGTGTGCATTATCCATGGCTTCAGTTATAGCAGAGGAGGAAAGGCCCGATGAAAATGCGTGTGGGCCCATCATTTTCTTTTGCCCATGCATAAAGTTTATAGTCCACGAGGAACTTCAGCAGAGCAGAGCAAGGAAAGATAAAAAAAAAAGAGAGGACCATAGTGACAGGGGGATCCACTTCTACGGACAGACAATATGTATAGGACAGAGTTCAAGTCTGTTGAGCAATAATCACTTGTCACTCGCCAAGGTTAGAGAGGGCACCCCAGAGGGCGAACGGTCCGCAGCTCCAGGATGCAAACTGCTGTAACAAATCAATTTCTTGGATTTTTTTTCTGTCTTGGACTTGTTCATGTGTGAGGTTGTGTGTTTTTGTTACAGAAAATAACAAATTTATACCAAAAACTAATCCAAGTTTACCTTTATTTGATGGACAAAATCAGCAAGAAAACAATAACATTCCATAACCTAAAAAGTGACGAGCACATTTCGTACCCATACTTCTAAATAAGAACAACATACATTATGTAACATAATCTATTTTTGATGAATCGTTTGACAGTAAATGTTTATTCCACACAGATTTCTCTCCTCTTTTAAAACAAGGCTCACAGAGGATTTGCGCGTTTTGATCGTGCCAAATGTAGGTTAGATGTTTCGCGGAACTTGCATCACTGTTTAGTCGACTGTCGCCCCTCGCCCCTGCTTTGCATTGTGGGGATTGTCTTCCTTCGAGTGGCAACTGTCAGGGAATATTTTGGTGCTTGTGAAAAAAAGAACGCCGTCTTGAATACACATGCTATAAATAATTAACACTGTGCTTTATTCCCCTTTGAATGTTATTATTCAGCATTAATATTTCATACTGGTTCAGCGGGCCTTGCATGACAACCCTCTATAAGACAAAGGATAGTAATAGCATGAAGTTAGACAAGTCTTTCTGGGCTTGACCTAAAATCATTGGCCTTCATCTTATATTTAACGCGGCAACAGATGAATCTATTTTTCTCACTTTTGCATGCATGAATTCTGTTTTCCCACCCTTATGTGCAAAATATAAGAATACAAAAGGAGGATCTGCTGTGGTGGCTTCCTGTGTAGAGATGCTAGCTGTCACAGACCCAACTTGAGTCTTGTGATCAGTTATCAGTCCTTAGCCCTGGAGCCAGTGGAGGTATCTAGGGACAGCGGCATCGTGAAACCGTGGCAGGCAGCTCCACCTCTCCCAGTGAAGGGGCCTTGGAGGTGTGAAGTGTCTTCTGTGTCTATTGTACTTTAGTGATGAACGCGGGCGTTGTAATGAGCAGAACTGAGTGAATGATTCAACTTTCTTTAGAACCCTTCACAGAAGAGCACTTTCAACTGCATTCATAAGAGGACCTTAATAGCTGACGTTTATCCTCTTGTCTAGACATAGTTTCTATCAGTCTTTAAGCACTGTATTTTTTTTAGGTGATATACCTGTATTTGTCCCACTGTTCTTATCGCTGACAAATATTGACAAAATTGTCAAATGCAGTGACTTTTTTATTGAAACTGATCCTATACTACCTTAAATCACATTATACACTCAAATTAATAACAAGTGACTTTGCTCTTCACTTAATACAAATAAATAACAGTGACTATCTACAGGAAGTTAATAATGTGGTTCTCAAAGTGGGGGTCGTGGGTAGATTTCAAAGTAACATTTTAAAAGCTTTTCATAATATATTTGAAGGAACATATCAGTGAGATTAGTTCCAATAACTCATGGAATTAGATGAAATACACTCTAAAGTATTTGACCATAGACTATATATACAGTTGATGGACAGTGCATACTGCCAGCTTTATGAAGCTTAATGGGGAAGTGTACTACTCATTAGCAAAGATTTTCTCCTATTGTTTTTAACCCCCATTCACTTACATTGAAAGGTAAACCTTTCAACATTTGTTATTGTCATATACTCGCCACTAAATCAAGCAGGTAACTCAAGGAAAAAATTTAAAATAGGAACGTGCAAAAGCTTCCGAGAAGTTTTCTTGTGAACCAGAAGCTTTGTAAGAACAGCCTAAAGACCCTTCGCTAGGACCTGGCCTTAACATTTCCTCTCTTCACCCCTCTTTTTCTTTCTTGCGTGACTCTCTTGTCTCATGATATACCACAGAGAGACACAATTATCCACTTCATTTGAGTCGTGCCACTAATAGTCCGGCCAGGCCTCTGGGGGGAGCCAGGGGTGTGAGGGGTGATGGCGATAGGTAGCAGTAATTGTAAACGGTGTAATGAGTGTGGAATGGCCGAACTATTACAGGTGACCCCCCCACACACAGTGACAACAAGTGAGCCCCCACCTCTCCTTCAGGGTTCACAGAAGACAGGGGAAATATTAGCCTCACACACCATTACTCCCAAGTGGTTTGGCTGTCAGGGCTCGCCTCATAACACAAGTGCCCCCTTCACCGCCTGCGCCGCGCCGTCTGTGCCTCCAATCTGACATCCTCAAGGAGTTTTATTCCTCTGTCACATTTCACACTTAAGCCTTTCAAATATTCATGTTCAAAAGAGAAAACATTAGAACATAAACACTGTCAAAACTAGATGTGGGCTTGACTTTTACCATTCATCANCATATAAACTGTGTAAAATATAGGCCTGTTATAAATACCAATACCCTCTGCATTCTATTGAAAAGATGACAAAACAATGTCTCTTTTACATCATGATTTTCTGCTGCCTTCTTATGAAACTTTTGTCTATGGTGGAAAGAAAATGTAAAATTACGAGGTAGGCTTTTCATGTTTTTTACTGTGGAATTTATACTTTCATGCAGGCAACAGCCAGACCTCATTTATCAAACCTTTTACCCGGAAGTATTTGGACAAAACCCCAAAACTTACGATTTGTTTTTTGCGCTAATCACTTTCCAACTTTTGCTGGCTTCTAAGTGAGCTACAATATTGTTTCTATATGACAAACTCGATTGGAATGTCTTGTATTCAATATTCTTTTACTATTTACACTTTATATAAAAGTCCAGGTTGCATCAGGACACTGCCCTTTTCCAGAACCAGTTTGTTTTCTTGCATAGACACAGGCCATAGAGAAACATTCCAATAACTGCTCGGCTGCATACAGCTAATTAGCTCAGCTGACATGCTGACTTACTAGCATACAACTCAACTAACACTCCACTTTGTCACAATTAGCTTCTCTATATTAAATTACACAGCTCTTGTCTCCTAGCTGGCCGTGTACAAGCTTAGACTGCGAAAAGTAGGCTAAATGCTTGTATCAGGAATGTGACTAAATTGCAAACTGGACAATTTTATATTTTATAATATTACTTATTAACTTTGCAAATGGTAGGCTATTTGGTCCACATGAGTCATAAGTTGTATGTAATATTTCATTTTATAATGCATCAGTGGCATGTCAAAGATATTTTATGACTAACAAAGGTATGATTGCATGAAAACAGACACATTTATTGATAAATATTAAGAAATTAGTGTTGTGGGATATAACAGATTCCAAATGCCTGAAGAACATTAGATTTCTTTCTTTGGATTTTGTATTTGTGTAAAGAATTATGTATATTTTTTATGTGTGAGTCTATCACACTGTTAAAAATTCACTGTTAAAAGCAGTGAACAGTGTATTTCTCTACATTCACTTTATGCTTTTCATGTTAAAGATCATTAATGACTTAAAGCACTTCCAAATGACTGTGGGCAGCTGCTGGAGAGGTGCGCTGGGCTCAGAGGAGGAGGCAGAGACGGATGTGCAGCAGCTCCTGTCTGCACCGCAGAGACACCTGTGTGGAGGCAGGTGAGTGAGCGCTATGACGTTCCCCAATTATCACAAGTGACATGGTGTCAGCGAATTAGCTCCTGCTCAGAAGCTCCCGGAGAGCAGCGAGGCAGCAGGAGGCCACAGCACACCTCCGGCTACATTCATCCTACACCCCATCCACCTCACATTTACTCTTTTCTTTTCCCTATTATCTAATAGCTTTATTAAGTGCAGACCTGATTTTTGGAAACTTCCCTATTGACCACTTGGAAAAGCTGGGAGTAACCAATTGAAAGAAAGTTTTAAATGCATGTTGAGATATATATATAAGTATTTCCCTTTCAATCTTTTATAAACTCTCTTGTTGGATAATCTGTGTTACAAAATTCAACAATGCGCGAAGGTCTTCTTACCAATGACCCTCGGGTTGTCTTGCAGGTGACCCCTTTCAGAGTGGAGTTTGCATGTTATCCCGGTGTCTGCATTGGTTTTCTCTGGTTTACCCTACAAATAAAGACCCCGTTTATACGGAGACAATGTGGCAGTACAAAGCTATAGTTGGATGTCGGATGCTACCCCCCGTTCGTACGGAGACTGTGTTTCAGGGGGGTGAAAACGTAAGTGTTCAGATCCACCCTGCAGATTGGGAGAGCTCAGATATGCTGCTCAGCAGGATGCTTTTTCACTCCCGCATGAGGGAAAAATATGTGAATTCTTTGCCTGATCCGACCCACACCTCCCGGCTTCTCCCCGCATGTAAATTTGGACATGCGCAGTGGCCGAAAACAAACGTAAACAACAATGGCGGCGGGTACACTAACTAGCTACGTGTGCTTCGAGCGCTACACGGAGGAGGATTCTACTCCTTCATTCGTCCAAACGAGACCTCGCGAAGATCTAGTTTCAGTTTCCATTTCAAGCCCCGGAGATCCAAGATGGCACCGTATTCAAATGAATGGTTGTGCTCATTGGTGCTTTTTGCCGGCATGGTCGCTGACATATTAGCAGAACTCGCAAAGATCCATGGGAAACTTGCCTGTATTTGGGCATCGTCTGGTCCTCCCGGTTCTGCGCAGTGGATCATCTCCCATGATGCGTTGCGTGAAATACGCATGTGTGGCTGTTATGCACGCGGACAGAGTGGCTCGGCCGCGCTCTGACCAACTCATCAGAGCGTGAGTTGGAGTGGGAGCCAGACGAGCAGAGTTTGTGGCACTAAAGTGTGGTTAAGAAAACCGAAGGATTTAAGAAGAAAAAAAGTTCAGGATGACAAGGGACACTAAAATCCTAAAAAAAGTTAGCCATACCCTATCCAGTTATTATAATAGATCCATGTTCCATTTTCGCAGCCGCTGTTAAATGCAGAATGATGTTGGGGGGGCTCGCGTGTTTCGTGTTGTAAAGTTCCTCTGCCTACTACTGGCCGGGCGCTAGAACTACATCGCTTTTGATCCTCGTAGGAACGCTGTGAAATTTGTATTAGGAGCCATGTACAAAGAGGTGTGGAAATGAACGTTGACCTAATACTCCATTGTATTTACAGATGTTGTATACAATGTCCATATTTACTAAGGCTAGACTGCTATTTAAGTATGTCTTACTTCATCCACGAATGTTTCATCTCATTATGTTAGTAAAACTTTAGGAAGTAACAGTTGGAATTTATAATATGGAACAGTATTCTTGAAAATGTGACAGGCTTCTTCTCTGACAATGTTTAAATCCAGGTTAAAAACAGTTCTGTTTAGCTGTGCTACAATTGAAGGTTTGTATCTTCACTCGTACCATGCATTTTAATGATTTTATTGCCATGGTTGATTTGGATGTTTCTTGCTCACTTTGAGTTGCTTTGTGTATTATTTGTATGGCAATTTTATTTGTGCCATACACTGTATTCAGGTCTATTAAAACTTGAATATTTGTTTATGAATTTTCTTGTTACTTTAGTACTTTACCGACACTTACAAATTTCAAATTTCAAAATCCAGAATCATAGTCTTTGCACCTCCATGGACAGTTACTTCTCTGAACCATGCTTCTGCCCTCAGACACTATCACGCCCCTTTCCCGGTGAAGTGAGTGTGATGAGCTGCTTATCATGGATTCCTGCTGTTTCGGAGTACACGGGAGCGATATGTGCTCATTTAAAAATTCCTCTCTTAATTAACCGGTGGTTCCCTCTCACCCGTTAATTCAGCCCAGCCCTGCACGCGCTTGTAAGGACAGTCACGTCTGGGTTTTGAAGTCTTAGAAAGTGCCTTTTCATTTGGAAATAAGCTCGATGAGTAGTTTAGCTGATACATGAGGCCGACTTTGCCTCAACATAACACTTAGTCTGTAATTAGCACACAGGTTTTTTCGTTGTAAGGCATGATTGGACTGATGAAGTTATAGACAAGCTATATTTATTAGTTTGGAGGGATGGATCTTTTTTGTATAAACCTTTCCTTAAAAGGATGTGCTGTTTTATGTTAAGACAAATGAAAGCCAATAAGACATTAAAAAAATCTAATATGTTGGGGCAATTTATTAAGTATGGTATGTAATCCACGCTGAAAAATAGAATCATAATAATACATTTCTTTCACTGTGAATAAAATATAGTACAGATACATTTTTCATGTACTAGCAAAAATGTTTTTCAGAATTTCTGTTATTTAAGCCTTTCTGGTCAGGTGCTTGGTCAGGTGGATATACATACTAACCCTAACTTGAATAATGTTAAAGGCCAAAAATATTAGAAGGAAATTATGATTATTTTTCAGCAGTGATCTATCCCATGATGCACAAGATTTTAATGTGATATTAAAACCGGTGGGATTCTGTTTTGGAGATCGTAACACATAAACCAATCAGTGGTGGTTGTATGTAGCCATATATTGCTTAAAAACATGTAAGTTTGAGCTGATCTGTGGAGAGGTCAAATGTGCAATTCATGCAAGGTGAATTCACAAGAACTGGAGGCTTCTTACTAAGCTTTACCATTAGAGAGAATAAATAAACTCATCCACAACTACCTGTATCAGGACTGTTGGTAAATACACACTCTTGAGACCTAGGGATGGAGACTTCTGATCATGGTCCTGTTGTCATTACAATAAAAAAAAAATACAACCACACTTTTTTTTACAACATTTCTGCCAGGGGAATTTCCAAGCACGGCTGTATCAGGATTTCTACTAGGACCAGGATAAATGTTTAGCTCTCAGATGAGTCCAAGTCAAAAAGGAATATTGTATCAAAGCCCATTGGACCACAGTGCCCATGTGTGTGTGTGTGTGTGTGTGTGTGTGTTTTCTCTGCAGGGTCTGTGAAGGAGCATATTGGAGGAGATCTCTCTCTGGGGGCCTAGGTCAGAAGGTATTACACCACCAGCCTACTCCTCATTACCCTCCGACAACTCCCGGAGGCCTTTGCTCTCATACTACCAGTAAATGAAGGGGTAAGTGATAACATGGTTGTCTTTAGTTCATAATATATTACGAAAATAGTTTTGTTGTTAATGGTAAATAGCAGAGAAACATGGCTCTGCAGTATCATAATGCTTTATATTATTAAATGTCCACCAGTAAAAAATGGTGTAAGAGTAATTTCTTCTACAGTTTTTGCACGTTAATTAAATATGCAGTCATACAATTGATTATTTTGACCCAAATTAAAGCTACACCGACCATGGCCTGATATTCACCGAATAAAGAATCAACAAATTGATGCACTGATGTATTATGAAAAACCAAAAATTAAAAAAACAATACCAATAATTGTATATTTATCTTAAGCTTCTATTAAAAAATCTAAGTTTGTTTTCATGAAGACACGGACAGACACAGACAGACAAGACAAAGATAGACGAGACACAGACAAACGGACAAGACACAGACAGACAAGACACAGACAGACAGACAAGACACATACAAATTCCGTTGTCACACACCCCATATCTCCTCCCGCTTTACACCATAATAGTCAGGTTCAAAATGTCACACAGCCCTTTCTGGACAAATATGAGTTATTGAAATTCTGTTGGTTGCTACATTAATATGAATTATGAAGAGCCAAGGCTTACAATTATGCAGTTCAATCAATCTCAAAATCGCAAAGATCAATTCTATTATTAAGCCATTTCAGATCAATATTTTGCCTTGCAATGAAAATCATGTGAAATATAGATTTGTTTATGGGATTGTTTCACACAAAAACACATGCAGAAAAGAAGAATCATTCTGTCTTACTTAAAAATCTGCATTATCACTATAGACAATATCTTGACAATTACTTTCTCAACAAAATTCCTTCTCTTCCAGTTGCACATCCTAGTCTCGCCAGTAGGGGGTGGTATTGGCACTCGTTTCCCAGCAGTGGCCTTCGGGATAGACAGACCAAATGCCAGCGCAGTCTTAGGAGACCCGGTGGAGTTCAGAGGTGTAGGGGCGTGTGGTGGGGTGATGGGGGCATGCTGAGGGGGGGTCTGGGGCAGCTCTGAACAACCAGCCCCCGGTATCAAGCACATGCCTTTTTAGTCTTGGAGCGCAGGCAGCAGCAGTGATTGTTATTCAAACTTCTGTGTGGAGGTCGTTAACCAGTCGATGACAAGGATTTCTCCATCCCTCACTGAAGCCGGCATCTATCTCAATTCCCCCAACATATGTGTGCGAACGGGAAATAAATCATGCTTCATCATCGCAGGCTCAAAACACTGTCACTCACACTTTAAAGCTGAAATTTCACTTTACAATGAAGATGAAAATTGCTAAACCACGTACTAGTGTATTTTTGTAGCTCTCATTTGTGGGAAAATCCAACAGTGTAGTATAGGTGTTCTTATCAAAGTGGTTATTGGATATTTTTGAGTATGTAATNGTGTAGTATAGGTGTTCTTATCAAAGTGGTTATTGGATATTTTTGAGTATGTTGCACTGAAAAATGATATGATAAAACAGAAGTATAATTTGTTATTGGATGGACTTTTCCCCCTAACAATACAGTAATTATATTCGCACATACTTTAATCAAAATATCACAGCATGCTTCTCCTTTACACTTCCAACCCCATATGCTCACAACCAAAGTGCTATTCTAAGCCTTTGTTGTTGATTGAACTGCATTCTACATACCAAGCGTGCATATTATTAGAAGTTTTGATTGAGTCATTTTGAGACATAAATAAGCACTGTATATTCAAATGGAAGGATTGCTTTAGGAATGTTTCACTCACATTAAAAAGAAAAACCTCACACAAGTATTTTCAAATAGCAAACTTTAAAAGCTGTATCTGAACGCATTCTTCAAGTAAAATGTATTAGCACGCATTTCAAGTTTTCTCTAAATGCTCTGTATTTTTAGCAAAATCTGTCAATGTTGATACTGTTTGTCCAATTGACATCTGGACATGAAAGGACATATATACTGATTTATATATATTTTTACAAGTTTTAGATTGGTTTATGTTCCACTACTTTTTCCTCAATGATTTGTTCCCCAGATGAAATGTGTTATGCTTTTAAATTTTCCTTTAGTCAAGTCCAATCCTCCCTTCACCATCGCTTCTTTTACAGCTCTATCTGGTCAAGTGAAAGCACCGACCCCCTCCTGCTGCCATTGATCCACTCTCACAGAAACATGCCCTTAGTAAAATACCACTGCTTCTCTTTTTATTATTTCATTTTTTTATATATTCCAGTGGATTTAAAGTCGGTCAGGCACATTATCGGACTGGGCCCAGCCAAGCAGAAACATTCCATAACCCCAACCTTGGCGCTGACCCCTCCCTCGCCTTTAACAACTGCCGACATAGTTTGGCTCTGTTATGTGATCATGCTTGGATGAAATCTGTCAAACAGCTCCCTGAGTTATTAGGCTGTCTGCGCCTGACCTTTCCGCAATCAAAGATATATGACTTAAGGGCTCGGATTTGCCATGGCAACGGCTCCAATTTGCCGCCGTGAGAAAAGGTCTAATTGTTGCAGAAATTTAATGATCTAGCCCCGACATCAGGGGCTGTGAGATTTTATGAACTGTTTACGCTATAATTTTCTTTTGTTAATGCATTCCGCCTTAACCCCTTCTTCCCCACTGGCTGCCTGCAGGGAGATGAGACGCGCGCGTGTGTGTATGTGTGCGTGTCTGCGTGTGTGTGTGTGTGTGCGTGTGTGTGATTGTGTGGATGTACGGGGTGAGGGAGGGGAGAGGAGAGAGAGGGGAAATGAGGGAAGTGATTTCTGTCCTCAACAGTTCAGAGTTGGCTCATATTTGTGTTTGAGAAATACAAGGGTAAATGCTAGAACTTTAGACCTGTTAATAAATCACTTTTTTTTTTCATGTGGATGGTTAAGAATAATTTATCATTGCTATTAACTTATTGATTTGTACATCTGCTGGTTTTTAAAAGCTAATAATCTAGTCATATTTGACCAAATAAGAGTAAACTAGATTTGAGAAAAATAAACAATGGATGAGGTATTCTAATAAAGGCACAATTAAAGTAATTATTTTTTTGTTTTGGCCAGTCATATTCTGCATAAAAATACATTTAAGTAATTGGGATCTGGAGATTTGCTGCATCAGCAATCAAGATTGCTTTGCTCAACTCAGAGCTGTAAAAAGGAGCTGATGAAGCATTCGAATGTTCTTTCTCACTTGATTGGCTAATACTTGCATGAAATTTATAAAATCAAAAATATACATCTGAAACATCTCATTTTAGGTTAATCAAGAAACCAATACTAAACTATATCTATTGAATTCATGTCATTTTTTATAACAGAGAATTCCATGTTGTTAATCTTGTTTGAGAATCAAACCTTAGATTTTATCGTTTTGAGGCGAGCTCGCAAACCGCTGTGCCACTTTGTCCTGTACCAGTTTGCAAACACATTAACTGTTATTTTATAGCTACATTTTGATTAAGTAACCCGTGAAATGGCATTTAAAAAGTGGCAAGTAAATAATCACAAGAGCTATCATTATTTCAGTCAGCCAAATAACGTATTACAGCATTTCGCTTATCTAATCACTCTGCATTTAAGTGTCCAGCTCCCAAAACACTCTTTTTTTCCTTTCCTTGCACTCATCCCTCCGCCTGTTTGTTACTTTATCTCCCGCCTTCGGTTTCTCCCTCAAAAATGGTCAGTTATGCGTTTAAGCCCGTGCTGCCGCCCTGCGCATTATCTGCTCTCAGCGATGTAGACATCAGTAATATATTCTACAAGGTCAAAGACAAGTGAGATTAAAACGTCTAATCAGTTAATTTGTTTTATTGAGAAGGACTGCCGTGTGATTGGGCACACGGAGAGAGATAGAAGG
>JAPMNZ010939219.1:0-29088 GCA_029875035.1 Pomatoschistus microps | reverse complement strand
CTGTGACGTAATCTACTGCTGCTATGATCATTGGTCAAACTGAACTTCCGGACAAATCCGGTTTCCGGGACAAATCCGGGAGTGACAAGCGTCACTAGCCCCGGGTTGCTCTTCCCCTTCCAAAATGGCGCTTTGTTTATATCTTCGCAATATCGTTTATTATATTTAACTAGACTCATGCATTTGCTTCTCATATTGCGTGGAAAATATACTTTTATTTTGTACCTTATTACAGAAGTGAGAGCAGAAATCAGGTGATTATTTAATCTATTTCATGATCAGCTAGCTAAAACTAGTATCAAGTAATTCTTGGAAATCGCTTTGCAAAGCTATGAAAGCGTAGCTTAATCGCCATGCTCCTTAAAGCGTGTTTATTCGTATAACAACTTTGTTTTGTGTCTATGAAAATAACTATTGTACTCGAGGATTCAGATAATGATTCCATGTGTTAATCCCACAGGTCATACATTGATGTTATTCTTTAATGGTCTGTATGGTTTCAGTGTTCAACAAAATGATGCAAGCTGAGGCTATTGAGTCGACAGTGAGAGATGGCATTGAAGCCCTCGGGGTAAAGGATCGCGAACAAGCAGCAGACATTAAAGAGGAGGATGCAGACGTGGATAAAGAAACAGTCCTGGAGGAAGATACACACCCCAAAGAGAAAGGTATGGAAGTCTTAAGGCAGAACTATTATGTACTGTATAACTCGTCTAAAATATTATTGTTTCAAGTATTCTCCCTTGTTTTACCTCCTCAGATGAAGACACGTTTGCTTTAGATGGGGCCATGAAGGATGATGCCCAAGTGGACAGTACAGATCCACAGAAGTCCACTGAAGATGCAGATGCATGGGAACTTGCTTATAGTGATGACGACATTGAAGATCCTAAAAACTGGATGCCTCCTCCATCAGAAATCAAGAGACTTTATGAGCTCCTCGCCAAAGGAGAAATGCTAGAAATGAATTTTGTGCCACTTGCCAGACGGCCACCAACACCTGAACGGACGCCTTCTCCAGAGAGAGACGACGAGGACGAAACGGCAAAGGAGAGAGAAAGGGAAGAACGAGAACGCAAGTCTGTGTCATGTTTTTACTTCATCTTTGTAACTCTGTGGTGTCACTGGGAACCTAACGTTTGAACTCATTTTTAGGCCACCGACTCCAACTGAATTTGATTTTGATGAGGAGCAGTTAAAGTCAACACCAAAAAATGCCTTCATGAACAGACGCAGGACTCCAGGTTTGACATCTGTCTTACTGTGGTTATATTCAGAAATGTGATGAGATTCTAGGTGGTTATTAGAACCATTTACTGCATTTAACATATTATTGATATATATTTTCTATTATGCTTTGTTGTATTGTATTCTGAATCGTGTCATAGCGGTCATGTAGAAATGACAATGGTTTATATTGAATAACCAACCTATCTTTGTATTGAAGGGTCTTCAGCGCGATCGTCTGTGAAGCGAGAAGCCAGGTTGGATAAAGTGTTATCGGACATGAAGCGACATCGGAAGATAGAACAGCAGATATTACGCACTGGGCGAGATCTCTTCAAATGTGAGAAAAAACTGGAAGAAGCACTGTCTCCCAACTCACAGAAAGAACGAGATAAGGAGAGAGAGCGAGACAGCAACCCCAACACCATTTTCTCCCCAAGGCAGAGAAGATACTAAATTAACTGACTTTTATTTGTTTTGTATCATGACAATTACTGCTTTAAATAAAACCTTTTTCATTAAAATGTTACTGATTCTATCCTTAGAGGAATTAATTTGTACCTAGCAGTAATCATGGATCTATAATATCAGCTGTAATTAATTCTAGCTCCCTCTAGTGTTCGTGTGTTATACTATGATTCACAGACCATCTCTGATCGACACGGAATAAAAAAACGAGACAGGCATGGTCAGGACAGAAGTATATTTTTGCTAAGTTTGAATAACAATACAGCCTTCACATAAGGCCCAGAAGCATAGAGTATATATGTATGCATAAATATGCATTCAAACCACAAACCAAATAAATAAATAAATACTTACAAATAAATAACAAGCATTTTGTGGAATATATAGTACATCCGTTGGTTTTTTTGTATTGGCCAAAAGCAGTATGTTTTGTATCATGAAGAGGGGAATGTATATCCTCTGTTCTACACACAGCAGTCGGGGTTTTGGCACACAGCTCAGCTTTAATATTTCCTCCATTTGCAAGACAGCGTAGCTGCTTCAAACGAACCCAAAACAAGTAATCAAGTGCATTCACAAAACAGGTGGCTGGGTCACGGCTCAGGGATCTGAGCACATGGCAGAATACAGAATCAAAGGTATGTTAGTAGTTGAAATTCATTGAGCTACATTAAAATAATTGACAATGAATTGAACAAATGTGCTGCATGTCAAGTAAAACTGTCCTGGTTTTGTGTCCCTTCAACGTGGAATATTTCATGTTCTCAAAAAATGCTAATGTAAAATGTTTCAACTACAGCACTAAACCTAAAACAAACATGAACTGCTGCTACTGTGCACCACATGCTTTATTTAAATGCAGAACATTATGATGCCAGTAATCGGAATGGAGTTGTATCTACACTGACGCAATAAAAAAGGTGAATAACTGGAATTGGCAAACACTGGTAAAACTGAAGGGTCAAACATCGTCCGAACGTAAAATGCATCAACAGGAAAAAAAACAACACGACATGGAAATAGGGACAATTTTACATCAGCTATGTACACAGTCACATTTTCCAGTGTGTGTGTCCTTTTGTCTCTCATCTCAGGATAACAAATAAATAAATAAATATAAAGAAAGGTTAAAAATGTTAAAAGGGATAAGGCAGCAGAATACAGTCTTATGAGAATATTCCCTTCTATTGATGAGTCAGTCTGCAAGTTGCTTACATTGTGTTAAGAGTGAAGTGACTACATTGAGGATACAGATAATAAACACTAACAAGTCAAAATACTGCTTAGCCGGAGGGTCTTTTTTTTTTTCTTTTTAATTTTTTGAAGGGCTGATTCAATACTAATTTGAATGAGGCCTTCGATCTACAGCAAATGTACTAACATACAGTATAATACATTCCTATCATCCTGCTCTTTCTACACCTTACGGCAGAGAGGATTCATTTGTTCTACGTGAGGGAAATGGCCACCTATTCTTGCTATACAGGGGTTCCTCTTCGGTCAGTGCATGTCCTGTCATTCACAGTGCCTGATGACATCTTTAAATACTGAGTGCACAATGCCTTTTGATTATAATGTTTCAAGCTGAAGTCACTGATGGCCAGAAATCTGAATGTCTGAGACGACTGGCCAAAATGACTTCAGGACTACAACAGGCAAGAGCTGGTAGCGTTATATGCTACTTATTTCATGTCTAACTTTGCCTTTAAACCTCCTTCCTGTTACATACTCATTGGTACATTCACCTCAACCTCAGCCCCACCTCCCCCCTCAGTGAGTGGTTAGCTCAGGCTCTGTGGGTTGCGTGCTGTAGCCATTTGCCGGCTGAGGCAGATCGGAGCCATCGGTTCTCTGTTGTTCTTTAGGTTCAGCCGATGTCCGAGGAGGTATTGAGCGTGAGGTTCTTGTAAATAATCGCAGGGCACCCCTGCAAATGAGCGAGAACCAGTAGAGCTGAGGCGCCATAAGCAGAGCAGCACCGAGGTTACAGTGCCACGGCACCGTCAGCGGCACCATGTAGAACGGGATGGACGCGTACCTGAAACCAATGAGCAAGACTGTGTCAAACCAAACATCTACAAATACAATCATGGACAAAATACAGCGAAAGAGAGAAAAGCCTGATTCTACCAATGTACGTCAGACAGTTCAGTTCAAGAGTTTCCATGTTCTACAGTGTTCAGAACATCACAGTGGAATCACTGTAGAACATGGCGACATGAGCAAGTGTTAAAGTAATGAAAAGACCAGACCCAAAAGTCATGACAAGAAAGATGCAAAGAGTGATTAATCTGCTTTTTACGTCGTACGTTAGAGCACCATATGACGTCATCTCTGCTCGCTCTGCATCATGTTCTGAAATATGTATGTACACATGTTCTGATTAAACTGAAGTGTAAATTACTAACATTTACTAAAGTGGAACAAGGAAAAACAATTATTTAAAATGCAATAAAGCTGGTCGGCGTTATTCACAGTTCAGAAGTTAATATCTCCCAGATCTGCTGTATTTTCCAGGTATTGCTCTCAAACTGAAGTCTGACATTGGTAACGTTGCTGCTGAGTGGAGAGCACTGACTTGGATTTGTCTGAATACTGCGTGGTAGAAGCGGCGTCAGGACGTACCTTCCATAAACGTAGTAGAGGTAAGGGAAGAGGAGGACTCGACAGATGAAAAAAGTGATCAGCATTAGAGCCCCATTCACTTTGTGCAGGAGAGTATGTTGTTGTTTATACTGAGAGCAGAAACAACCAAGAAGACGAGAGACAGGAAGGAAAAGAGGCAAGCAGTAGTATGTTGAAAGCTAACATTGTTAAATCACATTTGTCAATATACACTTATACCAGGCAAACACAAATGTTAACACTACTGTAGCTACAAACTACCACAAGGAGCCACTGAAGCATTTAGGATTGCTCTAGCGTCAAATGATTGAACATATTCTAGTATTATCAAGTATTTTAGAAATATATAAAATCATACCAAAGCCTTCATGTCTATCATTATTGTGACACATTCATTGACCAATAGTTTATTTTTAATTTATGAGATATGGACAAATTGCATTGGATTAATTTAGTGTTAAAGCAAATATTTCGAACTTAACTTTCAACATGTTCTATCCAGAAGAAAGTGCATAAAACCAAGTTTATACAACATCAAATGTACTCAGCTCTCTGACAAAGCTGTGAGGAGAATAAAACATAAAAGTGCAGGTGTGGATCAGGCTACATATACAGTGGTTAGAACTCTAGGGCCTTGACTATGCCGTGGAATGAGTCCTTTTTATTTATTTTCAAGATATGCAATTCCCAAAGACCCATGGTTGGCACATGATTTGACCGTTTAATCAATGATGACGAGGCAATTTTGACAGAGGTTTCATAAAACGTCTCTGCTACAAACCAGAATTATGAATGTGAATCTGCAAACATTTGGTTATTGTAATGTGCCTCTGTCTAAGACAGTGGTTTCTTCTACCGTCTCCAGAGATGTGTTCGAGGTATTCATGTTGTTAATGATCATGTCACTGCTACACGTGTCCAGGGTCAGAGGGAGAAGGGCAATAGAGGAAGGGGGCAAACTGATATTGAATCTGCTGAGCATCCCACCTAAATACTACAGGCTATATTCAGAGACAAACAGCTGTGAAAGCTTTAGAGGGGATAGGCATTAAACAGCAATGACTTTTAGCCACACTCACAGCTGACCTATCTAAACTACTTAGTATTTACCAGTTATGTTGTTGCCGTTTAAGTATATATGAAAACGCTGCATAAAAAGGTTTGTCAAATTAATCAAAATACAAAAGTAAAGAAAGAAGCACAGTACACAATCACCTGTCATGCCCAAGAAAAAACTAAAGACTTGTGTATTACTCACCTGGATAAGTATTTTTCCCAAGCAGACAGATGGAGTGCTGAGCTCAGCCATGAACATTACACCCTGGAAGTAATCTCCCCTTCCTTGCCGCAAAAACTACAGAAAAAAGCCCAAAACAAACACTCAAATAAAAGCTCTATAATCTCCAAACGTAATCCTCAAGAGCAAATTACAGATCCAAAGTCTCAAACATGAGAGATTGTTACCACAGAAACGGGGAAGCAGACAGTGACCATGACAACATGGTGCAACACCATGAGGAACTCCCGGTGCAGATAACTGGCCAGCACAGAGCTCATGGAGCGCGGGGCGGCCTCCTCCTCGTGGCCTTTGACTTGGATCTTATACCAGTAGCACATGAACATAGCGTAGATGTCATACACAAAGTAGGGAACTGCAAACATGATGTAAGTGCTTGTCAACCAGTGCCTGTGGAAAAACAAAGTTTCATGTTTTATCAAAGTCTTTTCCAAATCGGCTGTTGTTATACAAAGATCTGGAATAGAACTCACTGGTCTTCTATGATGTCTGCACAAGACGAAGCAATAATGTACCCAGCTGATGAAGCCATAACTGCCTGCACCGAGGACACCAACCTACAAACACAATGAAAGAAAAACAAATCTAGTTGACAAAAGCAGTTTGAACAGATTCTGCTTCAACCATTCCTCATGTCTTACCGGGCTGAAACAATAACGGCATCTCTTTCGCTCCATCTCAGCATGGGGAATGACTTTAGGCATTGTTTAGACAGAAGGAACAGTCCTGGGAAAAACACAGAGCCTGCAGCTAGGACGGCCAGCATGGTGCCTGAGGTCAGACGGCGGGGAAGCAAGTGTGGAGGGTGATCTGATTGTTAAAATCCGAAGCTCTGCCTTTCCTGTGAAAAAACAACCCATGTACAAGAACCTTATTGATTATCACTCAATGGCAGCTCCTATCTGTCCCAGGTTGGGTGAGCTCAGCAAGAAATGCGGCCCACTAAATGCATGGCTCTTTAAGATAAAACAGGTTCAAAGACCAGCTGTGTACAAAAGGGAACATTTCATGGGACGGTTACATCATCTGGTGATATTAGAGAGGTCTTTGTAAAGAACCACATTGGCCATTAGGTCCAAGGAAAACAAAGTTGCTGTTGAATGTGGTTTTGAGCACTGCAGACACATTACAAGCAGCTGACTCATTTATGTTTATGCCTATCAGATATGTGTGTACAAATATGCACTGAAGGAACAAAAAATTGACACCTTGAACAGAGACCCACAATATTTTACATAGTCTGCTTTCACATAGCTACATGTTAAAGTAGATGAAATGTTACATTTCATAAAACATAACCATAAAGCCTCATGCTCTGTCATGGTAAATTATCATTTTACACTATAATGTGATGAGCTGTAGCTAACTAAATTTAGTATGTTCATGTCTTGGACTAAACAAATAAAACAAAAACTAGTATTCTATCCTGGGTGCAGATCCAAACACGGCTGAAACTGAAATGTTTCAACACGTGAGCGTTGAAAGCGGTTAGATAAACGTTTGCCACAAAGACCATTCACAATCTGCAATTTCCAATAGTAAAATCCATTGACTCTTAAATAGTGTATAAATGCGATACAAAGGGCGGCAGTAGCAGCAGGTTACACAAAACCCTGAGCGCCGCTGACACTTCGGTGTTAGCCTATTTGTTTATAGCATGTAGCACTAGCAGCTAACGGATCATGTCGTTAGCGAACTTGAGAAAACACTATATCTCAGCAAAATACTCTGAAAGGAAAATGTTCAAAACAAACTTACACAGAGCCTCTGGGAAACCAAGTCAACGGCCAGAGGAAAACCTGATCCAGCCACAGGATGTAGTTAAAGATGTCCCAGGGCTCTCTGCCTCGATGCTCCGCATGTTTATGTGACCGCCTCAAAATCTGCAGAGTAGCACGAGCTAACGGCTAACAGCTAACGCTAGCATGCAGCAGATCTACTGCTCTGTGGGGTCTGCAGAGGACACGCACCACACACGTTTCTAACAAGTCAATGTAGAGTTTGGCTCAGTGTCCAAAGCGTGTGCAGCGTCCAGGCGCTATGCCATGTCCTCTGTGCGGAGATGCGGCTCCTCTCATGGGTCTCCTCCGTTAACACTGTGCTGCGACAGCTGCTTCCTCCAGCCGCGGTGTCATCACTGCTGCACTGCTCCAGGACTTCCCTGTTTCTGCGGCTGCATTTCCTCCAAACAAGTACAAAATAAACCACTGCCACTCTCCAAACTACTGAAGGAAGAAGCATCTAAATACTGCGCCTGTCACCTCACCGAGCTGTGATCACCAGTTCAATTAAACTGTAGAGAAGGTCTTTTGTCTTATGGAATTGTAAGGTACTTTATGGCATAGGATCTATTCTTCTTTACTACTCGCTATTTAAAATAAAAACATTACAACATTTACATTGGCCATTTCCTTGCTTTACTTTAAATTGTCCAAATTACAAAATAACATGAGATCTACTTTATCTACAAAACAATATGACTATTTGAAATTGTTGCATTTTTTTCTAACTATACCCTTTAGACATGCATACTGTTGAGAAATACAAAAATATAAATATAAATACAGTACATCCCATTGATAATCTTAATGGATTAATGACTAACTTGATCTTTCATTAATAAATTCAAAGGTTGCAGATTACAATAAGGCAGAAAGATTTGCGATAGCTGTACAGAATCAAAGAGGTATTGTTTTCATTAATGTAACCCTAAATTGTATCACTAAAGTTAATTCAAAATACAACAAGGAATTTAACAGGAAAGATATCAGAAGAATTATAAAGAAATAACTCTATAAATGGGAGAAGGGAAAACATGAACACGGTTAAATAATAGCACTAAAGCACTCCAGTACAAAACCAGGATTTTTAGACAACTTGATGCGGTCTTACCCAGTACTACCGTTTCAAATTGTCCTTCACTCTGACAAACAGAACTCACAGTAAAATCCAAAGAACAAAATTGTGACAGGTGATTCAAACATTTAAAAGAACACCCAATACAAAGGGTATAATATCAAATCAAATGCATAATTACAATAATGTGACTGGTACACAAGAAAAGAAGAAGACTATGGCAACAAGTACAATCAAATGAACAGCTGTCATTTTAAATACATATTTTCTCCAATGACGGCCTTTAAAAATTGCATTATTTTTTTAAATGAGTGCCATGGCTGCATTAGCTTGATTGCATGCAAAGGTAGTTTTAGATGCCAAGGCTGCCATGTCAGAAGCAAAACCGTTAATAAAAGGTGCACTATATGGTTTAGAGTGGGAGGGGCAGTTTTTATTGTTTTGCCCCAAAATATTGAAAACCTAAACTTTGGCAAAACAAGGACGTATTTTTGACAACAGAAACTCCTGGAACAATCTTTTCTAACGAAGCAAATCCATTTTCGTGAGACAAGCAGCAAAGGACCCTCCACTGGAAAACCCCACAGAGCACCTTTCATGGCCGAATATTGAGAGGAAGACTGTTTTTCTGATCAGTGCTGAATGAAACAGCAGCATTTGTATGGTGTGAAATCCCCTGAAACAACTTTCAAATATCTCTGTACCTTTAAAAAAATAACTGTACATCCCACAATGCATATAACAGTGGTCACTCATGTCTGTACAACAGGCCATTCAGATGCTCTAGTCTAGATGCTTTTGTTTTCACTTTTAACCAAATATAACTCATTTTTCGGACCTTTAAGTCCATCCACCTATCACCGTTTGTAACGATAAAGATACTGCTAAATGAATGTAACTCCAGGGAAACTGAAGATACAGAGAACTTATGCATTCTGGCAGACTTTTGGACTGAAGAGTAACTGTCTCAGAGATCATAACATAATTATTTATGTCTGTATTATTTGCACATTCATGATTGAAAATTACCAGTTAAAATCACCATTATCACAAACTCAAGTGACATAAAATGGTGTTTCTTAAAATGATTTCCATGACATCCAAGGCAACACGGCCTCACTGGCCTACGTATAAACTCATTTGGGGATCCCATGACGACTCATAATTCAGCGTATACATTAACCGAACAATGCCGAAGCTAACATCAGAAAACTAACTGGATCCACGCTCAGGAGAACAGGGGACGATGTTGCTAACTCTGTGACTGAGATACAGCGATACTCGAGCAGTCTGTGACCAGCAGGTCCACCACAGTCCCACCAGTGACGTAGACCGGGTGGGCAGTCACCATGTTGCTGAGAGACACTGAGCTGGAGGCCACACTGGAGCTGTCCGTGCTGGGGGCTGCCTGGTTATTGTTGTGGGTGCCCATGTGCCCTTGGAGCTGGGTTGGGGTCTTGCAATGAACACCACACAAGTGGCACACAAGGACTCCCCCTGAAGTGGTGCCACCAAAACCTCCAGGACTGTCCTTCCACTCTTGGCCATGATGCTTTTGAGCGTGGACACGGAGATAAGTGAGAGTCGTAAAACCTGGACGGGGAAATAATGGGTAAGAGTTCATTTAAAACTTTGAACTGATATATTCCTGAACAAATAGATATAAAAGATGATTTACTCCGGTTGCACAGGTGGCAGACGTGGTGCTGCGACTGGTTATGCACTCTCATGTGATCCGTGATGTAGGCCGCAGAGAGAAGCTTCCCACATATGTGACACGGAACCTTCTCTTCGTGGCGGATCATATGTGCACGCAGACGGTCTTTAGTCGCGAAGCTCGACTCACAGGTCTGTAAACAAACACGTATGATGTTGATGCACACAGTGACTTCAATCAAACCTCTCTTTCACACAACAATCGCCATAGTGACTCCACAAAAGCCCACAGGGACAGGTCACGTGGACATACCGGGCATTTGAAAGGGCGCTCTGAGGAGTGGACCTGCCGAACGTGACTGTTGAGGTGGTCAGGCCTGCGGGAGACATGAAAAAGCAGCGTTATCACTTTTATATCACAGCAATAACTGAAACTCGATCCGACGACTTGCCTGGAGAAGGCTTTGCTGCATTGGGGGCAGACGTAAGGCTTTTCCACGCCGCCTTGATGGGAGCGCACGTGGTGGCTCATGCGGTCTTTCCTCTTGAATCGCTGCTGGCAGATGGGGCAGGAGAACGGCTTTTCGTCCGAGTGCGAGAGCCGGTGACGGTTCAGGTGGTACACGTCGCGGAACGCCTTCCCACAGGTCTCACAGGCGTGGTTCTTCTTCACCGGGTTCGAGTTTGTATTCGAGGGACGCTGAGAATGTAATACACGAAGATCAGACGCTAAAACAAAATCAGCGATGAAAAGTAGTAGTTACAGAGAACATGCAGGACAGCATAGGGGACTTTAATCACTCAAGTTTTTAGTTTACTCCCAGATTCTACGACAAAGCAGATGACATGCACAAGCGATATATATACACACATGTTAGCCCGACACAGATGGTGCGCAGGGTTCTTTAAAGACATGCGTTGAGATTCTGGGGTGACAACAGCCATTGAGACAAAGCCCTGACCCACCTGTACTGTCGTCCCTGTGGCCATGACGACAGCAGCAGGAGGCGGAGCATGGGGGACAATATTGGCCACTACGTTTGCAATGGCAACCCCTTCACCATCCTGACTAATGAGGGTGGGGTGCTGGACTCCCGTCAGCACGTCGGGAGGGTCGAGAGTGGGAGGTACAGAGAGGTGTAGAAGGGACAGGGGCACTGTGGTTCTCTCCATCCCACCTTCGCCCCCCACCGCCACCACCGACGGGATGACCGCTGCTACGTGGCCCACCAAAGCCTCTTTCCCTCCCTCCGCCTGGTCTCTGGCCCTGTCCTTCATGCGTACCCCAGTGTGGACTGACTGGTGCCGCCGCAGATTGTAGTTGTTCTTGAACTGCTTGTTGCAAATGGCACAGATGTGGGAAACGCGAGCAGGACGGGACACTGGCTTTTCTGAACCAAGAGAAAAAAACACAGGGGATTGTCACAAAATCACTGAGTTATGCCGTTCTTCATGTCATTGTTTGAAATTAGGATTAGATATTGTCAAGCTGGGTACCCAACTTTCAAACCACAAACTTGTAACTTTGTAATAAAATCCATCTAGGACCTCACTGTTAAAATACTTTGGTTTCATCTTTTACGTCAGGAGTGTCAAACCGGTCCTCAAAGGGCTGTTGTGGCTGCAGGATTTTGGAAATGATTTGAGGAAACGAGTGGAGTCTCGTATGCTCTTGCAGCCACCGCTAATGTGACATGGTTTATTATGGGCCTTTATTACATCTTTATATCCAACAGAGGCTAATCATCTCTCAGCCCAAAGCCTCCAATAAACACTCCCAGGCTAATGGCTAACTGTGTGGTAGCTCTTTCTTACTAGTTTGTTTTTTAACAAACAACATGAATTGTTTCTGATGGAAAAAGTTGGGTCTAATAACAGTGTAACAACAATCTATGAACAAGTGTTGAAAACTAGCATGGTTTTGCAAAAACACTAGAGGCCGATATGGATACAAAATGTAACTTTTATTTCCATATCAAATAAAAACAACTGTTCTGATTTAGGGCTATACATAAAACAATCAATGTGTAATTACATGTCTAACACAAAACTATCTTATCAAAGCAATTTTGGGAATAGGATTTGTAGAATTCTGTAACAATTAGAACTAGTTTGTGGTTGTCTGTGTCTTGCCTATCGGGTATTCGTTTGCCCATCCCTTTTGTTTTTGCCTTTTTTTATAGTGAATGATGTTGGTTTGATTTTTGTTGGATGCAGAAGACATTTTTTGGCTGTAGTTGGGGAATATTTTTTATTTGAATTGTCATCCCCTTCAGTCATGGGTTGTCAGGCCTTGAAATAATGCAGATAAAGACAAGTATATGAAAAATAACTAGTTTGTGGTTGGATGCAGAGGACTGTCTCACCTGGCATGGGCTCCTCATTGAGAGCGGCCGTGTCCACGGTGGAAGGAGGCTGCTCTGCTATGTGGTCTGTGGGTGGGGTTTGAGGAGAACTCTCCGCTGGCATCAGCTCTGATTGGAGACTGCCATCCCCTGTATTTTGGGTGGGAGTATTCTGGAGGGGCGAGTAAAAGGCCATCATCAATATAGACACAGAGCATGATCAGAGATGCTAAGAAAACACGACTATGGCACAGACAACATGACGAGACTTGAATAGAGACAAAAAACCTCAAACATACCTGGAAGAGAAAATTGCTCCAAGCAGCATCCATTTTGCCACAACAAGGAAGATTATTGCGCTAGATTCTTGATTGAGATGTTGTGTTTAAATACCCCTGGAAGCCTAGTAATTATCCATTCAGCTATAGGATCGGAGGGGAATGTGGGTTTGCCTTTGTGAATAAAGCTGTCTGGTGAGATATGTTTTAATCGGTGAGGTAGCTGCAGTCATGGACGTGCACGCAGCGGTGGTATAGACGTAGGCTGCAGAGACAACAGAGGGTAATAACTATTATAGCGTTCCTCTGCCACTTTACTTTACTTTATCACATCGTAATAACTAACCACTACACGCACTGCCATTAGATGTACGAAACCGGGGTAAATTAACTGTAGCTGTACGTGATTACAATTAGTTTCATCTGCATAACAAGGATGGGTGGTAATAACCGCATCTATAAGCACGGCAGGTCATGCTTAGTTTAGAGGATTTCTGAGTCTTTTTGTCCCGTTTCCTCGATAGGCCTCTCGGATGTATGGCGAAGCCTCGGTGTCGAGTCAAGCCCTGACCCAGGCTGGAGGCGCTGTCTCCGGGCCACAGCCTCGCTCCTCACCTCGGCCGTTCAGCAGCCAGGATGTCATCTTTCTTTTTTTATCGGGCTCTCCCTCCTCCCTCCCCGTGGCTTTCTTCCTTTTCTTTTTTAATCCCTGTCTTCTCCCCCTCCTCTCCTTTGCTCGCTCCGCTATGTGGCCCCACTGGCTCTTAAAGGGGTAGGCTCTGATGTCAGCGCTATTCCTCCCCGAGATGCTTTAGCCGACCTGAAATGAGAACGCTAGCGAAAGCACTCGTCATGGTAACGCGTCAGGGCCTCGGCAGCCATCTTGGAGCTGTAACGTAATCCATTTTGACGGCTCCCATTCAAATAAATTGAATTATACGGTTTTAGGTTTCTTAACTATTATTAATTAGTAGTGAATCATTAATCTTTTATTTTTAAGACATGGCAAAACTGGTTAACATAAATGAAATACAGACAATACAATACAGTACAAAACTAAACGATAACTGCTGTAAGTAAACTGTGTGTTGCTATAGTAACTAACACTTACTGAACGAGATAATTTCTTAAACTTAATGACATAGAAATAAACTACATTTAGATGCGGAAAAAGTTGTGAAGAGCAAAAACGTAGTAACAGAGTTATTACACTTCCAAACCAAAAAGCCGTCAAATTGACTGCTCTGAGAGTCCTAGTGTTAAAGGTGGGGTACCCTGTTTCTTCCAACGGAAACATTCATGTTAAAGTAAAATATGTAAACGTGCTGAGTGTGTGTAGTCCTCTCTTTTTCAATTGAAATATGAAATCTGGTGATAGAACCAAACTGTTTTGAAAGGAAATAGTTATATAGATCTTATTACATTAAAAAGTTATGTATCCTTCTGTTTCCTTTTGGTGGAATGACAGCTGTTTGATTCAAAATTGTTTGAAATAAATGATAATACTCAAATAAAATAAAAAGTGTACTAAAACCTATACCTTGAGAAGATTATAAAGACTTGCACTTGTCTGGTTTTATACTTCAATCTCTTTGATGAGAATTAATTGTCTTTGTCCATAAAGGCTGCATTTCATGTGGCTTCAGCTGCTGGTTTGCTGTGTGTATGTTTTGAATAAAAGGTGTGCCACGGCTCTAAAAGGATCGAGAACACTGGTCCAACCTGTCACATGGACTTTAATCCATAGATATTCAACAAAACACTTTTGGTCAGGAATGGAATAAAAAAAAATCAGGGGCTGAAAGAATAGATTTCCTTTTGTTTTAATTATTGGGGTTTTACTATTAATTTCTGAAAACAAAGTTAACTGGACTAAACAGTTAAAAACATTATTTTATATTTAACTTCTAATGATGTGTTGGCTTAACATTTGAAAAATGAGAAGAGATATATAACACACCTTGGTTGCCCATACCATCATTACTGCAATTTAATAACAATTGAAACACATTTTAAGGCCACTAATAATTGTCTGAGCCCTAGTTTTAGACCCAATACTTTATTGCCAGTTTTAATATGAAAGTGTGATTTATTGATGCATCTGTATTGCCTATTGCATTCCATTTTAATCGTTCTTGTGAAACACTTTAGTACACACATTGTACTATACAAATAAAAAATCTATTGAATAATGAAAGATAGACGATTACAGTTGACACATATACTAACTGTGTAGAGACCAAAATGGTTCTAGTCTCAACATAACTGCCACATAAGCTTGATCTGTATGAATATTCCCCTCCTCTAGCTGTAGCATTAGCTCCCGGTGCTTAATCCCTGGATGCTGATTGGCACAGATCGGAATCATAAACAAAATGAGGCGTGTTGTGTTTTGATTCAGGCAAAAAAAAACAAAAAGCCATGTGTTAATATCAATTTATTATCATTTAAAATTAATTCTAATCCCCTCGTTCCTTTTCCAATAGTGTTAAGACATTACACAATCTCTTGAATGAATTCTTGTTTCAATCTTTTTAAGTATTAGTGAGTGGGTAGGAAAAGAGCCTCACGTGTGACAGCTGTGACAATGACAAATCCATCTAAATAAACTGTAAAAAGATAAAAACTACCACGTCGTTTTTTTCTCCCCAACTAAAACTGTGAAGCCCCGCCCCCAGACAGTCCTCTTGTCCTAGTTAATATAAGGATTTTTATGCATGCACTGAGATTTCAACCAAGCAAGAAGAGTATACAGGGAAATGACTGTCGCTGGTGTTTGAGACGTACAAACAGCAAGATCGTCCTTTGATTGTAACAAAAAAAACAGTCCTTCAAGTATCTGAAGTGTGAGAAAAGAAACGTTTGGACCTGGTCAAACACTGATCGGTCTCGAGGAGGTGCTGGAGAGGGCTGCGTCGGTCACTGCTGCCGCGGACCCCGGGGGGACGTGGGGCCGCAGCAGCTCAGTCCAGCCCCCGCCAACGTCACAGTCCTTCAAAAAAAATAAAAAATTAAGTAGTTCTCGACTGTGTTTGCTCGCACACTTCATCTTCACCAACAAAGATTTACAGACATTGAAACAAAAATAGGCTGCATTTACATTCCAGTGGCTATTTGTAAAACGTTTCATTCCACATCCACAGGTTGGTAAGAGTTCACCGCTTCTCGACCGGCTCATTATCGATCATTCACTTTGTTGATAATAATTCACCATAAGAACAAACTAAAAGCTCGTCGACACGTGTTATTTTTTGTCTCTCGCCTGCTGTAAAACCGAACACGTACTGTATACAACACATAAGGAATAACTAGAATATTGACAGCTGTAGAAAATGCGGTTTTCTGTAAATCTTGACGTCAATATTCGTGTTTGTTTATCAAAATTACTATCATTATCTGTGTCATCCTATAAAACCAAAGACTCGTTTTTGTAGTATTTCCATAAATATATACAGTACGGTAAAGATCAAAACTGTGGGACGCACGGCTGCAATGTCAGTGAAACTCGTACGGTACGTCTCAAATGTGTTTACAAATGTTTCGAACACTCATCTCATGCGTTGGAGTGATTTGAGTAGATAAACATGTTTGAATATTCAGTATGTCATGATGCCAAAACAGGTTTGCTTCCACTTTTATACATCTTTCGCGTTAATAAATGCCTAGGCGTATCCATTTTGCACGTTTCGAAATCGGCCTCTATCGAAGAAAATCTACATTCGACACTGAAATAAAACTGCTTTATGGCACAGAATCCCTTTAACAGCTGCATGAAGGCATTGGTGATGATTGAAGCAACGTCTCCTAAAAATTAAGTATTGTAAACAAAAGTGCGGTCCGGGAACAGCGGTGTAAGAACAAGCCAGCGATGTCGGGGTTTTTGCTGTCCTTCCGTTCGAGCTTTAGTAGTGAATCCTTGCTATATATATCTGGACACTAGACTACATACACATACATACACATCGCAAATAGAGTAATTCCCGCTTGCGTCGTTGTGTTTCTCAAGTCTTTCTCCATTCCAGCATCAGAACATCATAGAAGACACATCCCGCCACAACTTTCTTCTTGGCGACAAACGGCGGTAAGACCTTTTATCGTTAATACGGGCGATGAGATCAAAACAGTAAACACAAACCTCTCCATCGACGCAAAAATCCACAAGTTTTCTCAATTTCTGGCTAATGTGAAGACGATGCAAAAGACCGCCTCCCTTTCCCTCCTCATCCCTCTCCCCCTGAGTCTGAACGAGCAGGTCACAAATTTCGGATTCAGTTTGTCACAATCAAGACCTCGCGATGTGTGCCTTTTGATGTGGAGTTACAGGAGTGCTCGCTGCATTGCCAAAACGGTTTAGTGCTTTATGTATAAACTTGACTTTTGTACTTCTAACTTTAATGACGGCGCTGGGATGGCTTTGCAGAGAGCACCTTTGATATTACACGCTATTTGGTCAAGGAGTAAAACGAGTGTGCCGCGCCCTGCTCCAGCTCACGGGGGTGGTGTCTAGGAGTAAGACAAGTGCGAGCCGTTCGAGATGTGGGAAGTGACGGAGGTGCTTCGGCTCAGGACGCCGTCGCTGCCCCCCGCCCCGCCCGGCCCCCCCCCTGAGGCCGTCCTCCTCAGCGGCTGGGGGCTGTTCCTCAGGGCCATCAAGCCTGGAGCTCCACGCACTCCCAGGACTACTCCTCCTCCTCCGCCGCCACCACCCCCCACCCCGGCATACACGCCCCCCTGAGACGAAGACGAAGAAGACGAGGAGGAGGAGGGCCCGGAGATGGAGGGAGGGGCGGGTGGAGGCGGCGGGAGCATGGCCAGGGACTGCGAGGAGGAGCGCGAGGGCAGGTGGTGGGAGAACGGGACGGGGTGAGGGTGGGCGCCCCAGTCTCGCTCCTTCTCTCGCTCGCGCTCACGGTCCCGCTCCCTCTCGCGGTACAGCTGCGGCGTGCTCTGGTGGTGGTAGTGCTGGGGCAGCTGGTGGCGCTGATGGTGGGAGGAGGAGGACGAAGACGATGACGAGGAGGAGGCCGAGGACCGGGAGGAGTGGTGCACCTCTCGCCCCTCTCTGCCCAGAGCCAGAGCCAGGGCGTGGGAGGAGGACGACTCACCCCGGCGCTCTCCCCCTCCCCCGCTGCTGTTGTGGCTGCGGCGAGAGTGCGGTGGCGGCTGAGCGGAGGAGTTCTGAGGGTGCAGGCCGTGGCTCCAGTGGCCCCCCGAGCGAGAGGAGGAGGGAGGGGGGGCGTTGGGGTATCCTTGCTTGGAGTAAGGGTCACCGGGGATCCCAGACAGAGCCAGGCTGGTGAAGCCCAGACGCAGGCTCTCGGAGTCGAAGGCCTCGATCTCGCTGGCCTGACGCTCCAGGAGAGTGCGGATTCTCTCGGAGCGCTCATTTTGCAACGACAGCATCTCTTCCTCGATCTGGAGAAAGATAGGAATAAATATGAATTGCCCGATTCTGAATTTGAATGAAGAGAACCTTTATTTGTCCCATAGTGGGGATATTTCAGTTTTGCGTCACCAGTTACAGAACAGTAGTACCGAGGAGCAAACAGCACCAGATAAATGAAAAATAACTCTATACTGAACAAAATTTTTTTTTTTTTTTAAATAGCATGATTAAGAAGCAAGTATAAAATCTCTAGCTTCTTCATAATAAGGAAGCAAATCTAAAAATCTCCAAGCATAAGAATCAAATCTGACTGTGGCATTAGTATGATAAAGAGACTTTATACTTATAAAGTTGTAACATACAAAATACTGTATTTTCCAATGTTGTAACTATATAGTTGCATGTTCACTGCACACGTTAGCAGCAGGAGGGTCTGGTGTAAGTGACAGTGACACATGTGGTTCTACATTACACATTCTGACATTATTAAAGTTATTATGTGCATGAGGGTGAAGATGATGAAGATGGTGACTCACCCTCTGTTCGAGCAGCGCGCGGCGGATGGACACCCTCTGCTCCAGGTCTTTCACTTCCCTCTCGTGCTGAGTGTCTGTGTGGATCTTGATCTTGCTCTGATAAGCGTTCAGCAGCTCCAGCTCCTGCTGCAGCTGCATCCTCAGGACCTTGTACTCCGCTTCTTGAGTCTCATCCAGTCGCAGCTGAAGAGGAGAAAGCACAAGGAACTTGAGATGAAGGAGGCCATAATAAACTGAATACATCTGTTTAAGGATAAAAGGACAGCACACAATAATCACAAATGTGTGTTGTGCAAAAATGAGGAAACATAATTATTGGTAAAGATTCCTAAACAGTGGATATGGAAATACGAAGGGTAAGGAGTAAGGAATAAGCTTACCATCAGGGCTGCTGCACATGACTCAGGAGAACAGGGATCTACATGGGTGCTTAACTATTACACTAGTTTACTATTTAAATTACCCTTACTTTTTAATTCAAAATTACATTTAGCCCAGTGCATTATGAATTTAGTATGAATTTAACCAAACCCCAAAATGGATATTTTCATCTTTACCATTTACAACAAAACTTGTAGATTTTCGTTCTGAAGTTCAGTAAGATGTTTACACACATTTCCACTACATTTCTAATATTCTGGATGCTTCCATGATACCCTGGGGACCAGGTTGGTTGTGGGGCAGTCGGAGGGGCGTGTGGATCCGGGCCTGATGTGTGTGTGTGAAAGGAACGACAAGTCCTTGCCTTACTCACAGCCTGAGTGGACAGCATGTCATTGATGGAGTGGTCATACTGCTCGGCCAGAATGGCCAGCTTACGAGTCTGCTCGTCTTTGAGGCGCTTCAGCACGGCCTTGTGGTCGGCCTTGGGCGTGTTCTCCAGCAGGTGGTTCCTCAGAGCCTTGTACTGACGAGTCTGTATCTTACACGTGTCCTGGAACTGCCGCTTAATCTGGAGTTCTTTAGACTGAGGAGAGAGAGGAGAGATGATGCAGCAGAGCTAACCCTCCTGCAGCGCCAACACTTTGTCTAAAATAACTTCTCTAACATTATTAAACAGTTTCAATTTTCGGATTTCACTGCTACAAAGAAAACAATGACTGCGAATGAAGATTTGTATTCTTCGTGTTAGCTAAAGACCTACTCTACAGGAACTGCACTAGACATTAGTAAATGTACAACACAACACATGCATGTAATTAATATGGGATTGTACTTACAGTTATGCTTAAATCAAAAGCTGCTTGTGTTATTTTGATGGATGGTGAGGAGGGAAAACAAGACAAAAAAGGCGTAACAGGGCAACAAAATGAAAAGGCAATAAAAACATAAAAACAATGAAAACTGAAATCATAAAAACAAGACAATGATTTAAACAAACAATTTATTGTTTTGTTTGAAAAGATGATTAAAAGAATGACATTTTTTTCTCTAAAATTCCACAGGCACAAATCGCCAAAGTCTATGTCTACCAGTGAATAGTAAATTAAAGAACAAATGGCTGAATGCAGTGGATATTGCATAAACGTTAAGGAGGGAACTTGACACAGAACACTTAAATGGTGTCACACAGAATACAAACATGTAAACGTACAGAGGAAGGAGACACGAAGCGAGGGATGTACATTCAAACAAAACACTACGTGAAACTCGTTAAAGCTCAAGTCCCTAAATATAGGATCGATAAAGGCCACTGCCTCTGAACAAGTCCTCACCAGAGAAAAGCTTGGACCTAAAATGTCTTCCTGAAATGTGTTCCCATAACCTGGAATGCTCAGGTTATTGAAAATGATCTAGAGAGTTTTGGAAATGTTAAGGATTTCACAATTCTACATTTGACTCTAAACAGTAGCTGCTCATTGTCGTCCGTCACATTAATCTTTGGACTCATAGAATAATTGTCGATTGCTTCATTCAATACGATTTACTACAATGAAATAACCAGGTTTAAATCATTGACTATTTCTACTGTTCAAGAACCAGGGAACGCTCCTTCAAAACAAGAGCTGTGCAAAAGTGACTTAGGCACTTCATCTATTTTGGTTTTCATAATTCCATCATTAAAGATTATATAAAGTGCAATAAAAACAACGGTCGATGATACAAAACCATCTGTATAAAACATGACAGAACTTCATTGATGGCTCTTTGTATTAAGTAAACACATTTTTGGTTTTCCATCTATATCAGCAATATCCACTGAGGTTATTGCACTTTCTCAAGCTAAATAATTAGTGTCCATTGATAAATAAAGGATTTATCCTGAGCATCACAGCTTTGGGAAGTGAAAATGGAACCATGGAGCCACTTAACACTATTTGCACTGCGCTTTTAAAAGAAAACAAATATAATATACAAAAATAAATTGCACAGAGTGGTCGAAATAACCATATAAATCTTTGTCTGACAAATTAAGACAAAAAAATAATAAAAGAAAAATATAAAACTTTTACAAAAAGCACATTAAAGTAACAAAATAGACCTTCTCCACAAGTTGTACAGTAACTGGTTTAACAGTGTTAAAACTGTACAGCTCGTGACCATCTGTGTGTGGATACGGAGAACCAGAATTACTCCAGTTCATCCACAGATGTGTTGGATACTGTCAAAAACTATTGGACATGATTTAACAACACACAACAGGATAATGACAAGAAAAACATGTCTTTAGCCAATCCCCGCAGCTAAAAGCCTGCCGCTGATCTTTCGGACTACCTCCAGGGTCGGACCTTACAGCGCACCAGGCTCCCAGAAGACGTTCTCCTCAAACCACTTTCCCACCGAGTGTAATCTCTGAACAGCCGCTCCCTCTCCGCCCTCCTCTTCCGCTCCCTCTCCCTGCCCTGTCTCTCCAGCTGCCTCTGCTCCCTCACCACACGAGGCAGCAGGCGCGGTAACCGACTCGGGGATCTCTTCTTTAGGAGTCCCACACTTTCTAATTTAGACTGACACGTCGGGGGCAGCTTTTTCACCAACTTCAGCACTATTCCCACCACCGCAGCGTTGGCCAGGTCGGCTAAAACGCCAATGGGACGCCTAATGAAACGCTTCATCCACAGGCGACATTTGGTTAAGGGAGAATTATTGCAGCGAGCCTGGAAATTCACAGGTAGATTCTTGACAGATACAGGGATTTTTGACTGGCGCGCACCCCAGTTCCTCCCCGCCTTGGGAAACATCACGTACAGATTTCGCTCTGCCATTCCTCCGAGAAACAGCTGAGTGAAGGCGAAGAGCGGCCGCGGCAAACGGAAGAGGACGCGCATGTATAACCGGTTAACCTTGCGGGGGGCGTCTTGCATAAAGTCTCGCACTGGCCTGACGACTAGGACCACCAGCAAGTATAAGGAGAGGAACAGGGAGGGCAAGCTGAGGAAGGAGGCGGAGATTAGAATCATCGGGACGTAGTAGATGCCCAGACTGAAGGAGAGGCCCAGGCAGAAGAAGCCACTGGCCCACAGACTGAGCCATAGAAAGGTAGAGAGAGACAGGGAACAGCACGAGCGGAGGAAGAGGTAGGAGAAGAAGAGAGCGAGCAGGGCCAGCTCCGCCGACAACAGCAGAGAGGAGAGAGAGGGTAGAGGAGGAGAGCGCCTGAGAGAGAGGAGGAAGACTGAGAGCAGCAGCAGGGTCAGGTTGGAAGGGTGAGCGGCGGCTGAGAGCGACAGTAGGAGACACAAGACGTGAGACAACAGCGAGGCCAGAGAGGTGTCCGCGGCCGGAGGGGGGGCGGGCGGCAACACGGGGATAGGCTCCAGCTCGTCTACGCTGTCGGGGAAGTAAAACTCTGAGAGGTCGTCGGCGTCTCGCTCGCGGAGTCTGCGCCGTTCTAAAGCGATGAACAACTCGGACGGGCAGCCATCGGCCACGCCTCTGCCCTCGTCATCGGAGTCTAAATCGTTGGGTTTGGAGCTGCCCCACACTTCCCTCACATCTGTTCCTTCGCAATCAACTTCCCACTGTTCCCTGTCGTTCTCAATATCGATTATCTTTGGTTTCGTGCCACCTTCTTCGTCTACGCAAACCTCAGAGCCACTCGTCGCCTCCACATCCTCATCTCTGTAATCCTCTGACCCTCTATCCTCCATGACAAATTCCTTCTCCAGCTCTACTTTCTCCAGCTCTTCCTCCATCATCTCCTGCCCGTCCCACACACCGTCTAACCCTGGCTCACTTTGCCCCTCCCCATCGGCAGGGCCTGGGCTCTCACTCACTTTGAGACTCTTGGGCTGCTGGCGGACCTCCACGGCGTGTTTTTGCCGCAGCTCCTGTTCCCGCCTCTTGTTGTATTCCATCTGGTTGGTCAGCTCGGTCTGGTGCTGCGTGCGGATCAGGTCGGCCCGTGTTCGCTGCACCACGCTGAGCTGACGGAACTCCAGCTCCTGAGTCGACTCGTGATGCCGCAGCAACATGGCACATTCCAAGTCCTTCAGTGTCTGCTTCTTGTTCAGCTCCTGAGAGACCACGAGGACAAAGAAATGGGTATTAAAAAAAAGTATTTTAGGCCATATTGCTAGGTGGCAATGATGTGACCAGAAAGGGGGCGTGGCACGGGGCAATAGGACAGGAAGTGTTTCCCTCCCATTATTCAGACAGGGCAATAAGTCTTATATCTCTTTTATCGAGTGAAAACTATTTTCAACACAGCGTACGCCTTTTATAGTTTGAATGAGTTCAATATTTTCAACAATGAGGAGGATTAAGCGATTGTTATTGTGGCGACAGTGGAGTCAGTCTGGGATCTAATGGAAACCATGTCAAAGAGGAAAGGACATAGATATGACTTTATACAAATTTGAGGAGGGACTTAAACTACAATGGGACGTTCCGCTCTATCTGCAGCAGTGTTGGTGGCAGATGCAACACAGAATAATGCTTTTCTTCCATTCTATTTAGGCATTTTCCTAAACATCGACTCCCGCTATAGAAATATAAATTGTTAGCAAAATAGAGACTGCATCAGTCCTGGACTTGATACGAGCAGTTGCTACTTCCATCTATCGGACTTTTGCACCACTGCGTGACGTCAACCCCGCATTTATAGTTCAAGAGTGTTTTAAATTGTAGAAAAAGCTCATTACTTCTCGGAGAAGATCCTGCTCGAGGTTGTGTCGAGCCAACAACATCTTCCTCTTGTATTGTCGAGACTGGAGTTCGTAATACTGCCTCTGCCGCCGGAGCATCCCCGCCTCCTCCTCCGCCTGCAGCTGCTGAAGACACTCCTTCTGATGCACCAGCCACTCCTGCTTCTCGCGCTTTGGCGTCGACTGGTTCTCATTCAGCTCCTTAACAGACATTTTAAACTCTCTCGTTAGAACATATGAAAGGCGGTGGATGTTGTGTTGATGAATTGTGAGAGCACCTCTTTAAGTTGTTCCTTGCGTTGGCGATATTGCCGCTTCTGAGACTCCAGGAGACCGGTCAGCTCCTTCTTCTGCTGCGCCAGGATGTGTTGTTGAAACTTCTTCTCCTCAGTTAACACGGCTTTGGTCTACAAAACAAAACAATGCACTTGTTAAGGTTAGATTTAATGCAAGAGTCACAATCAAACTGCACAACGAACACAGAAAATAGTGTGACCCAGGACTTACTGACACACTACTGACTACTGACAATAAGAGTCCAAGACATTTGATCAAAAGCCGAAGAGAACACACCATTACCAGGAGTTTCAGGGATTACATTCTTACTGGAGAAATATAAATATGTTTAAGTTCGTACGATTGAATCCAGCAAACTTCATTAAAGAGGAGCAAACCAGGAACCACATGGATGGATTGTCTCTGCAAATAAGTGCTCATTGAAATTATATTGTATGAAGTGTTGCATTTACACGTTGTTCAGTGTAATAAAGGTTGAGAAGACGGAACAGGTACTTGTTAAACGCTTAAAGAGAGTGTGAGACCCCTGGCTCCTTTACTCACCTCTTTTTCTAAAATGGCCTGGTGTTTCTTGGACAGTTTCTCCCCCTCCATAGAAAAGTTGTTTCTCTGATTCTCCAGCTCTTTGTCCAGTCTCAGTTGGTGCTCGTCCATTTCAGCCTTCAGCTTGTTCTCGAGGCCCATCAGCTGCTTCTGGTGCTGACGCCGCATGCGTTTGTACCTGGGATGGTTCAATGATTCATAATTCAATGATAAACGTCACAAATGTCTCTGTACTTTTTAATAACAGTCATACCCCGACATCTGTTCTCTGAGAGCTGAGCCCTGCTCATGCTCCTGGATCTGACGCGTGACCAAAGAAGCCGTTCTGATTGTAGCAAAATGGTCTCTGCGCCGGCGTCTTCCACCTCCACCTCCTCCTCCTCCACCACCACCTCCTCCTCCTCCTACTACCCCGCCCACTACTGAAACTTCTCGCTGGGGGTCGACTTCAGGTTGATAAGGGTCATCGTAGATGTTGTCATGACTCTGTTGGATTGGAGACAGAGGATTAGAGTTTATGGACATGTGCGAAAGAACCAAAGCAAAGTTTGGGGAAATCCAGGCCCTGTAATCTATATTTAGTTTTTTGTTTTAAAATAAAAAAAAGTGCTAATACTTATACTATAGTAAGATAAAGTGTTTGAGTTGAGGTGCAAAGGACAGTTTTAGCTGATTATTTAAGGATGAGATTTAACTTGTTTAGATTCTTTGATAAATCTCACAGTAAGACACACATTAGATCTAATCCTGATTAAATGATTTGATACTGATTTTCTTCCCAGAAGCCTCAGTGAGACTGAAATGAGTCCTGAAGCTGCTCATCTAGAAGTTAGAATTTTCCACTAATAATTCAACAAATGACAAACAATGGAGTCAAGTGTGAAATGTTTCACTTCCATCCAGGAGCAGCTGCTAAACAGCTGTTGACTGTGACAGATTTATTGTTTTTGCTTTATTTGAACAAAGAGCATCAACAATGATTAAAAGTGAAGTGACTTGATCTAACGTTATGTCAACGCTGCTAACAGCTGTTTTTGTAGCGTTAACAGTGGGACATGTTTGTACAAGACTCACTGACCTTTGTTTACAATTAGCTTAAGTCTGGACCTGGGGTGTTCGTTTCATTCTTATAATTTGTCCCAATAGAAATTGGACATGTTTTCTTCCCAACATGTGACGTCTCATCTCATTAGAAAACATTTTATAACTTGTATATTTGTAAAACAGTGCCCTGTCCGTCACTATTTGATGCTTTGGACTTAGAGCTTGAGCAAAAGTCTCTTCTTCTCTTTTCAGTTTGAAATATCTGATCTGAGAATGTGACAGGACAGAACGTGTCTGAAAACCTGTTTGTAGAAATAAAAATCCAGCTAACTACTTTCTAACTCACAGTTCAGATCATGTGCTTTGTACTTAAAGTACCACAGACCTAGTGTCGTGGTGGACACACAGAGAAGGAGAAGTACATGGAGCCTGTGGACAGATCCTAGTCACAGTAGTTCTGTAATGTGTGCTGACCAGAGGCTTGTGCAAAACCGAGCTGTTGGAGGTGACCGTGTGCTCCCCCTCCTGCATCATGGCCATCTCTCCGCTGTCATCGGAGCCGTCCGCCAGACTGTTGACAGAGCTGCTCTGAGAGCTGGCACTGATGGACATGGACGGCAGAGAATGAGAGCTCTCCATGCTGTTCACTGTCCCAGTGCGAAGCATGTACTGCTCCACGTCCTGAAGGAGAAACAACACTGTTGGCTCTTCTCTTCATTGCATTTCAGATTCAGTCACAGTTTGTCATTATCAGTTCTAGTAACTTTGTACATTCTCACCTCTTCATCTTCACCTCCTTCAGGGGCCGGACCATTATGTGCCTCATGGAAAAGAATCTTCTTCATCTTTCGATACTGAAGGTTGTCCAACTCTCGAACCGCATCCTTCGTTCGTGCAATTAGATCCATCACAGCCGTCACGGGGCGCTCTCTGCATAGGAAGTGGTGCTGAGGGAAACATAAAAAATAATAATGAACATCATGTGATCAACACAGATCATATTTTTACTCAATTTAACTGATGCTCTCTGCTTTGCATCGGGGGTCTTCAGTGTTTTAACCAGCATCAGGGAGCAGGGTGGATATCCCATTCAAAATACAAGGGAATTAAGGACTTTGTGCACAGTTTGGTAGAACAGGTATTTGAATGCCTCCAATCTTAATATGAAGACATTTTCATTATTTTGATTTAGTTTAATTGTCCTTTACCAGAAATTGCGAGTGAGGTCTGCAGCAGTGAGACACCACTTAAAAATATCTAATGTTGTATCACGACTAAACAAATCACACATCTGGCCTTGGAACCGCCAAACTGTCCAATTGTTTTTGTCCCGTCAAAAAGGTGGGAGGCATCTGTAATTCCTACAATGTTCAACTGATTTGTATGCAAATGCTCTTTAAATAAATTAAAGTTTGCAGACAAAGCACCTTCATTTTTCATTTACAATCCAGGGTGGTGGCTTGTGTCCCAATACTTGAATGTACAAACACATGACCCAGTAGGTAATCCGTAAAAACGGTGCTGCATATGTTTTTATTTCAGTGAATATGCATTTCAGTGTATTTCTATAATCATACAACTACAACAACTGATTTCTGAATAACCCTCATACATCTCAGCAGATTCAGCAATAGTTTAAGTGCCACAGAATAGAGACGGTGGTCCAAACAGTTGTAATTTGCTTGTACCTTGAGCAGCACATCAGAGGTAGGTCTATCGGGGACAAGCTTCTGCAAACAGGAATCCACAAAATTGCGGAAGTAGTCTGACCTATAAAACCATCAAAACAAATGTCAATTGCATCGTCACAAATACAATAGACCCACACCTAAACGCGAAACTATACGAGGGTTTTAGGGTTTACCAGTGATTTGACTGCAGCACAGGGCTCTCATTCTGGGCGATGTGGTATAAGGCACTCATGGCATTCATGTTGAAGAGAGGAGGCTTCCTTTCAGCTGCAGAAGAACAGGAGACAAAGGATAAACACAAAGGCCATCTCGGAGAAGAACAGCCCTTTTCTGTAGGCTGTAGGATCCTGGTTATTTACCCAGCTCTATGCAGGTAATGCCGAGTGACCACACATCCACCTTCCCGTCGTACTGACCCTCGTCCATGGCCAGGATCACCTCTGGGGCCATCCTGCAACACACAAAACTCACTTTGATCCACGGAAAATCACACAGACATAAGAGAAACTGGAAAAAAACATGGGATTTAATCATTAATATAACAATCTGAAATGATACCTGACTTTGTAGAAAGCAATATAAATCATTCAGAAGACGTCCCTCTCTGTATATTGTGGAATTGGATGAAATAACTGACCTAACTATTTGCGCAACATCCCAGATTCAACTGTAAGAACTAAGTCAATGCACACAAGCAGAAATAATAAGATAAATAGAACCTATATTTGTCCCACAGCAGGGAAACTTCAATGTTGCAGCGCACAGACAGGACAGCAGTAAGAGCCCAAAGCACACAAAATATACAATACAAGCAGCTGCTATGATTCTTAGCTATTTGTAAATGCTATCTCTATCTATATATATTTAGTGCAAAAGGTATACATTAGTGCAGTATAATATAATAGTGTTTGTGTGAATGATCAATTTGTGTGACCTTTTTTTAGCCATTGTTAGTAGTGTGAGAAAATCTACAGGAACCAGAAACAGGAACCGGAGTTAAAGTTTTCAATCAACAAAAATCTGTCACAAGAACAGCAGCAGAAGCAGAGAGTTGGATGTTTTCAGAATAAAAATTAAATGAGAGAACATTATGTACTCCATTTATGGACGAGCTCAAGGTTGAAACATCTTATGGTCTGTGGAAGCTTTGAGAAGAAAGTCTAAACATTTATCAAAACAAGGACGTCTGACAAAGGTGCTTTTTAGTCACAATTGTTCAGAAGAGTCTCACCAGTAAGGAGTCCCCACAAAGGAGTTGGCGGGAGCGACGATGGAAGCAGATCCAAAATCGCCGAGTTTGACCTGGCCTGGCTCCGTAAGCAAGATGTTTCCTGCCTTCACGTCCCTGGAAAACAATCGAACAGAACAATGTAAGGAAACGGGTGAAGATTTACTCGATTTGGTGAAAAATGCAGAGGTGGAGGACGAGTGCGGTGGAGGAAAAGCAGCAGAAACCTGTGGATCATGGTGTGGGAATGAAGATAGACCAGGCCCTGCAGCGCCCCGTGGATGATGGCCGCTATCTCCACTTCCTGCAGAGGTTTCTTGTGAACTGTGTGGACAGAGAAGAACCGTGTTTTTGAGCAGATGCAGACTGGTCACTGAGGAACTAAGATATACATTTTCATCTTTACCTTCTAACAGGTCGGACGCAGAGCCCAGGCAGTACTCCATCACCAGCTATAACAACGATTCAACGTCAGAAACAGAGCTCAGAATGTAAAAATAGAGGATTTGTTTTCATCCCAATGGTTG
>JAPMNZ010939180.1:0-21835 GCA_029875035.1 Pomatoschistus microps | reverse complement strand
TGTATGTCTATGATCACTAGAAAATGAGCACTATGGAGATTCAGCTAATGCAGAGCGGAGGACTCGAGTAGAATCTCTAAGAAAGGAAAATATATATTGATGACAGATACAGCCCCATTGGTTATTCATCTAGTACAGTGTTCCCCACACATTTTGTCATTGCAAGAAATCATATGGCACACCACCAACTGAATTTTATACAAAATGTAAATTCTACAGCCTTTATTAACAAGCAAAGTCATTGTAGCAAATCAAACAAGCACAAACAATCTTTCTAATCATCTCACACCAATTTATTTTCATATGATTTTGACCAAGCAGGTGATATTGGACTATTCCACAAGCCACACTAACATCTCAAAGCACTCCAGCGTGCCACGGTACACTGGTTGAAAAACACTGATCTTTTAAATGGTACCACTTCCTCAGTTTGCGTTTTTTGTATACAGAGTATTTATATTTTATAGTGAGAAGCTCAGAGTAGAGCCGCTGCTTCTCTACATCGATAGGAGCCAGTTGAGGTGACTTTGGCATCTGTTTTTGATTGCTCCTCTGATTATATCCCTCTGAGGGTAGAGACCCCAGGGAAGACCCAGGGCACACTGGAGAGACTCCATCTCTCAGCTGGCCTGGGAATGTCTCTGGATTCCCCCTGATGAGCTGGAGAAAGTGAGCGTAAAGAGGAATGTCTGGGCGTCTGTGTAGACTGCTGCCTTCGCACTCAAGCAACGAATAAAGCAGAAGAAAAAGGATGGATACAGTTAACTATACATAACGTACAACTTGTTAACCCTTCAGAAATGTCATGTGAGACTTTAAGCAATAGCCGACTGCTGAAATCAATGAAATGGATGAATTAGAAATAAATTGACAAAAAAAAGTAGGGGACAGATTTATCGAAAGCCAGATAGCAGTATAGAAAGCGTTGGATTCAGAAGCGTCTAAAGGGTTAAATAATGAATGTTCCTTGGTCGTTGAGATTTCTTCAGAAGAAACCCTTTTCCTGGTTTGGCAGATGTAATAGTATCAAATCTAAAATGAAATATTTAGACAGCTTTGGGGGACAATTTGAGAATCATGTTGGCTCTGTGTCTTAATGACATGCACGGCACAGTATTTTTGTGTTATCTTTTGGCCCACCTTTGCTTTCCACTGTGATTATTTCTCCAGGAGAAAATCAAATTTGGTGTGTCTTACGGCGAGGTGCGGTTAGTGCAAATTGGCTCTACAGGTATACCCATTATAGAGCCGTCGGAGGAGCTAGAAATCCTCTTTTGACACATTTATGATATTACATTTACTCTGAAACAGTAAATTGGTTGGACAGCCGGGCGCAGCGGGACGTTTCAACACTTTTGGAGGACTCTTTATGTCTCTCAGTGGCAGATGCACCAGACTGTCTTCTCCCTTACACTCTGTCACTGTCAGATGCCCGTTTGGAAGGAGTGGCCACTTTGTTCTGGGCCGCAGACATGTACTTACAGAACGGAGGCTGCTTTTGGAATCAAAATATTACAATATTACAAGATGGAATCTGAATTTGCAAAGTTTTAAAAGTTGAGGGGGACCTTTCCCTTACTTGAAAAGGGGAGGGAATGTCTGATGTAAAAGAAAGTACTACTATTTTTGTGTGTGGAAAATTACGTTAAATTATTGATGAAATATGGTCTTCTTGTCTTTGTGGAATCCGAAAAATATATAAAAATAGATTTCGATATATTGCTTCAAAAGGAATAACTGGCATAGAATAACTTTAGCCAGATAAGTAGCTTAAACCATACAGCTCAAGTATTATTGTATATTACAATATAAAAAATACATATGAGTATTGCATGGGAAAAGAAATCTCAAGATATATTGTCCCAGCTATTATTTATAGAACAATATTATTTAAATATTATTTACCATGACTTAATTGTAATTAAAAGACAAAGAAGACTGCCAGTTGAGTATGTTGGTCACTAGGTCAGTAGGTCACTATGGTCACTCTTTTCGGCCCACAACTCTAAAAGGAAACATTTCAGAAAAGCTGTCTTTTTATTGGTGAATGTTGAATTATAATTTAGCGTTTTAAAATTATAATGTTTTTTATTTTGTTTGCTACATTTGTTTAGTCTTTGCTCTCATTATATACTTATAAAGGGAGGATCAATATTGTCTTTATGGTCATGTTCAATGCTTTTTGTCCTTCCTGTTCCGCCGGTGGAGCATGAGCTTAACAAATTATGAACTGCCATAAACCCCCCACTCTTTATTGACAAATGTAGCGAACCATAAAGGCCTAAATGGACAATAGTGACATTAATATAAGATCCAAGTGCTCAGAAGCACACTACTCTCATCCGCAGTGATAAAGTACATTTCACTGTGCTCCTTCACACATGCTCAGATGGTGGGCTCGTGGTCGGTGTCTGTCACATTTGGACTCCTGTCTTTCCTTATCTTTGCTCTGTTAATTAGATCTCTGCATGTGTGCATTTGTGCAATGGATTTAGTGTGATCTTATTGTGAGAGGATTTTTTTTTCTTTTTGCCAAGTAGATGGCTTAACACGTTTCTTATTAGCCTGCTCCACCATGCTGGCCCAAACCCCAGAGCCTAATTGTTCATGTCTGTGCCTGTGTGCGATACTGTGTGTATCTTAAGCTCTTGTTTGTGAGCAGTTTGAAAGTGTCCTCTTCTAATGTCTGGACTTTGTTTTTAGGCAGTCACGTTGTACATCCATTGTATTATGCACACAATGAAAAGGTAATATAAATCCGCAAAATATACAAATGTCCAAAAGCACTATAAAAAGATGGAAACGCCATCTGAACTGTAAACATAAAAAGACTAATAAAATAGATAGATACTTGGACAAATGGTTGTTTTAATGCCCTGTGTGATTTTATTGTTTGATTTAGTGCCTTATGTGATATGGGCTGTGAAGCACTTTGTGTTTCCATGTGTTAGAAAAACGCTCTGCAAATAAAGGTTGATTGAGGGAATCCTCATACTGTGCACATCCAAACTATCTTTCAAATTATTCTGTGTTCACATAATCACACTTACGTCGTCCCCTTTACCTGTATACTTTGTTTCGTAAATAATTGACTTGTCACAGTGAGAAGGAGAGCTGGATCCGATACTCTTCCATCTTGTCTTCTTTACCCTCCTTATCCTATAGTATTCGTTACCACAACCTACTTTTTTAACCTAGCAGCGCCTGTGTCACTCTGAGGTTATAGCGCACGTGTGATGTTGAATAAATGGCTTTTTGAAGTGCGGCCAACCAGCCTTATGTTCACGTGCCAGTGTCCCCAAAGTGTCATGGCCGCATCACACCGGGTGTACAGAAAAGTAGTGCCAACAAAGGCTGGTTATTCATTTACATCCCCCACAATTAAACAGTGCTAAGACTACAGCTGTTGGATTGCTGGTGTGTATGAGAAGAGGCCATAAAGGGGTTACATTTGGACTGCGTCCAGGTAGTTTCGTAAGCTCAATTGGCCAAATGGTGGCTTGTTGGGGCCAAAAAGGGCCTTGTGTTCCTGAAATAGGCTTGTAGATACACCCCAAAGGTTCAGGGCACATGTCAATTAAGATATTTCATATTTAAATTCTATTCGTCTTTTTGTGAAAATAGTGCTATACAGTGTAGTGCGATACGCAGAGTTTGATTATATAAAGAAATCAACGATGAGAAACAATTGAAGCAGCGATTGGATGAAAATGTATTGACTCTTAATCATGATGCATTTATTATAGTGTAAGTGTGTTAATATGGCCAAAAATGAATAGGTTATTGTGAAAAGGGTCACCTCTCCATAAATGCGCTCTGTATGGCCTGGTAAAGAGGAATAGTTCCAAAGAATATCAATACTTAGATTCAGGTAGCGTGGCAGCTGGCAGTTGAAATATCTAAAGAAATTATGAAACCTTCCCATTCCAGTTTATCCAAAACAACTGCAGCTTTATAAAGCAAAACAACATTAGGAGCATCAACGTTTGTATTATAGGAAATTAAATCCAACACCCATTATGTATCGCAACACTGCCCAAAAATTAAAACCGGTTTAATCAGAGTAAATACATTTTCCACAATACGCCTGATAATTGAGCCGTGGATTCTCTTTCACACACTTTTACTTAATAATGGAGCGGCCGGAAATATTCCCACCCTTTCTTCAGTGTGTGCTTGGAGACAGCAGGCGGGTATCAGATGGCCCTGCGCCCGATTAGAGCCGTCTCATTAGGGGGGTGTGTTTTGTGCTGAAGGTTCACTCTGTATGTTTGCACAGCTCACGTTACCGCCGAAGCAGTTTCTTTACTTCTTCCTTTGTCTATTGTCTTTATCCATCTCCAAATGTTGAAAAACACATCTACATCCTGCAGTATTCCTGTACAGAGATCCCTATCATTGACTATTCTCTCCTTTCGTTTTTGTTTTTAGGGTTTCATCTGAGCGGCACAGTCACGGAGCCGGCCACGCCGACGGAGCCAGAGGTCACACACAAAGTCGCCATCAGCTTCGACAGATGCAAGATCACCTCTGTCACCTGTGGATGTGGGAACAAAGACATTTTCTACTGCGCCCATGTGGTGGCGCTATCACTGTACAGGATTCGCAAGCCCGAGCAGGTAAGAAGCAGGAATTATGATGCTTTGTGTTTTCTCGCCGCGACAGTCCCTTGACGCCGAAGTGAAAACGCATACCACCTAAGCAGAATCCATTAGAATATATTTATACCCTTTTACCTTTTGTCAGCAGTACACAAATGCAAGGCTAAGTAGTTCTCTATATAATAATGACATTTTTTTAGCTTTACTTTGCAATAAATAAAAAAAGGTTGAATAGGATTTTCAGAAAAGGGGGACTGTTCAAAGACCACACTGTTGTATGACGTTTGAAATAGTTGAAGACATTTCTTGTCCAATTTTGACATGGTGTCTCAAAGATAAGTACCATATTGTAATTTTGGTGAAATGCATATGAAATAATATGGGGTTGGAGTTTATTCACTGAAACTGTGTCAGAGCCTCCTAAAATGTCCCTCCTCCGACATGGTTGGATGGCACTCACACTTCTCAGCAAGAGGGTTCGAATCCAGGTCGGAACAGGGTCTTTCTGAGCATGTTCTCCCTGTGTCTGTGTAGATTTCCTCCGGGTGCACCCTACCACTAAAAACATGCACAATAGGTATGAATGTAATGAGTGACTGAATAGAAGGTCTTGGTTGGGGGCTTTGATGCGCCAGAGAGAATGAAACAATATCTGAACATTGTAATGCGCTTTGGGTGACCTTGGTCTGTAAAAATGCACTATATAAATAAAGATTATTTACGAGTGATGAATATTTTTGTATTGAATAAATACAATTTTGGACATCTATTTTTGAGTGTGCATTTGCACCTCATCAAGAGCTGGTGTGCTTCTTTTTGAACAGTATAATATTTCTTTCATCAATAAAAGTGAGAACAACAACACCACATAGACTGGCAATTTTAAAGATAGAAAGGGTTTAGGCTGATATTTAGCCTTAAATTGTCTGAATTGTCTAGACATAAGTTTTAAATATTGACATTTATTTTAATAGATGTTATGTTCTGTCTGTTTGCTTGTAGGTAAAGCTGCGGTTACCCATCTCTGAGACGTTGTTCCAGATGAACCGGGATCAGCTGCAGAAGTTGGTGCAGTATTTGATAACCGCTCACCACACAGAGGTCCTGCCCACCGCACAAAAACTGGCAGACGAGATTCTCTCCTCCAACTCTGAGATCAACCAGGTCCACGGTGAGAGTTTTAGCCGCCAGTAAAGGTCCTCTTGGCCAAGTCTGAAAAGCTATAGAGCTGCAGTGAAAACCCTAAAAGGTTTTGTGGTAGCTTGGCACAGCACTGGGATATCTTCATAGCAACATGCCAGACTTAAAAGCTTGCACTTGCTAGTTTCACACACACAAAGTCCTGATTGCCAGGACAAAAGTAACTTCAAATAAGTGTTTTGCTTGCTTCCTTCCAGCATGGCTCTGTCAAGAAACAGGCAAACAAGAAGTCCAATGATGAAATGGATGCCAGGGAGAAGGGACAGAGCATAGACACATAAAAGACTCCGAGAGAAAGTACAGAGAGCAGAGAGGCCCACTTCGAGGCAAACCACAACTACAGACATCTCTTTACAAAACAAACCTCTTTGTCCTTCTCAGTTTGCTAAAATGTTGACATTCTGCAGCCGGTCTGCGCAGGAAGCCCCACTCTTGTGTTTCCAGTCTGTGTTTGACAAGGGGGATCATGGGGGTTGGAGTTCATGCGATCCAGGAGTGTGGCTTTGATGAAGGAATGTGGCTGTTTGCTATTGTTGCTTCTCGCAGCCAGTTGGAAACACATCTCTGGGCTTTCCTTAAACTTTCTTCCTGACAGATCAAAGCGGCGTGCCCTGCCTCCCCTTCTCCTCCGCTCCTCTTCTCTTTCCGCGTACACATGTTTTCCTTCTGCATTGCTGTACGCGTTATTATTGCTGAGCGCTGAAGAATAACTATAGCTTGATTTAATTGTTGATTTAACTCCGTGCCTCTCTGTATTGTATGTAGGCCAATATGCAGTACTTTTAACAGTGTTTTAGATCATTTTCAAGGGTAAATATTGGGTTAAAGCTGGGCTACCTAACTTTTTTATTTCATATTCACCACATGTTTGTCCCAACAGCAACATTCCAACCAATATGACTCTCAGTAGATCGCATTATATATACATTAATGATACATTTTGGCACACTTGTAACAAAGAGCCCTGGGAGTCAGAGTAAGGTTCAGTTTTCTAAAGCTGACGGAGGCCAGAAAATACATGCATGTGAGATGGATTTCATTACATAGATTAACTTATGTTCCTAGAATCCCCATCTTAAAATGTGTACAAAATACCTGTACATACTTTTAAATTGACTACTAAATCATCAAAGTAAATTAATATGAAGGTTACTGATGCTTGATCTTGTTGCATCGTCTTGGTGTTACAGTTTTTAAAAAAAAAAAGAAAATTTTGGAGATACAGTTGCCATCTTCATATTTGAATGTTTTATTTTTTTATTTAATACTCTTTCAAGCTCATTTTCATAATATACCTCAACATTTGCAAATAGATTCCTTAAAAATATGGAAATGGTTACTGTTTTTAATGTCGGTCTATGATCTTTGCAGGTGCCCCAGACCCAACGGCAGGCGCCAGCATCGACGATGACAACTGCTGGCACCTGGACGAAGACCAAGTCCGAGAGCAGGTCAAGCAGTTCCTGACTCAAGGAGGATACTATGGCTCAGGCAAACAACTTAACTCCATGTTCGCAAAGGTACACCACATTTTGGGGCTTTGTCTACTTTTCTTGGGTGGGTTGAGTGGGTCTTTTTTCTCTCTTTCACTATGTCGTCAGTCTTTCTACATGCAAATAATTGAGTTCACCCTCTTGATTATTTTCCAAGTAATTCACATATTCAATTGAAAATAAATGTTGTATTGCTTATAATTTGATCTTGAACTAAAGAAGAGAAATGACCTAACATTGACCCCACAGATTGTGTTTTGTTAACACAAATTCACAAAAATGCATTGTGTGGTCTTTTCTCCATGTGCATAAAGGATATTTCGCTTCAAGGATGTTTTACCTCAAGATGAAGCGTTCCTACGTGTAATTTTCTCCTCCTCTTGTGTCCTTCCAGGTGCGAGAAATGCTACGAATGCGAGACTCGAACGGGGCACGGATGCTCACTCTTATAACCGAGCAGTTTATGGCGGACCCACGTCTGTCGCTATGGAGACAGCAGGGCACCGGGATGACGGACAAATGCCGGCAGCTTTGGGACGAACTTGGTAAATATGATTTGAGCACAATGCATTTATCCACCGGATTAGGATTGAGTGTGGGGTGCACGATTCTGGCATAATATCTAATTACGATATTTCTGACCATTATCACGATTGTAATGCGATTTATTTTCCTGCATGTTGAAAAAGCCTTGGTCAGAGTTCAAATAGCTTCAAGAAAGTTAGATTTGAAAACCCGAACATATAAAGTGATAACCTCATACACAAATATCACACATTCCAGAGGATGTTTAGAGTTCTGCCCAATGGTACAAACGTGTTCTCTCTAAATTCTTACAAGATGAGATGTCTCATATGGAATGAGAAAGATGAGAGATACTCACTTGTATTGACACATTTTCATAAAAGACTGATTTTTTTTTTTATATGCTCAACTATAGCTTTGAAGGACTTCAATCTTTGCCATTTATAAATTGTGACCCAAAAAAATGCATATTTCATCATGCAGCCCTAAATGAGATTGAGTAGCTTTGATTTCTCCAAAAACCTACCGTGAGTCGCCTCGTTGGGTAAACATGAGTCTAGTCACTAAGCTGTGTGTCGCTCAGTCAAACCAGACACACGCATCGCCTCTTTTCCTGCCTGGACCGCTCCTTTAGCTCCCCACTTCCAGAGAATGGTAAAGGCTGCAAATCAATAATGCTTCTCTGCTTCTGTGCAATCGATCTCGGCATTTAGGAGGTCAATAAGAACACTTCCTGGGTGAGCGAGGGGGATTATGACACAGGCCGACAGAACAGACAGCCCGTCACAGTGTGCTGCCAGACGCACAGTGACATCCTACAATTGACCTCAGTTGACATTTCTGACAAGATTTCCATATTTGGCATGATACCGTACAAGTTGCTTTATTGCTGACTTGCCACAAATGCTTAGTGTGGAGTAAACATAAGCCTATTTGTAACAATTTCATCCTTTTTCCCAGGTGCATTGTGGGTGTGTGTAGTTTTAAACCCGCATTGCAAAAGTGAAGAAAAGACTGGGTGGCTAAAGCAGCTGAAGAAATGGGGAGACATGGACGTGTGCCCGCTGGAGGACGGCAATTACGGCAGCGAGCTCCCAAATATCACCAATGCACTACCGCAGAGCAACCTCGCACAAGGTCAGTACACACAGGCACAATTACTGAGATTAGAGAGCACAACTATGAACCCCAATTGTAAATGAGGAAACGTGACCCCTCATCCTGTTGCAGACTCTCTGTCCCGGCCGCGGAGGACGGTGTTCAGTCGAGCCGTGGAGGCGTGTGACCTCCACTGGCAGGACAGCCATCTGCAGAGGATCATCAGCAGTGACTTCTACATGTCACCGTCCTACCAGCGCGAGGGAGAGAGCCTCCTGTTCAGCCCCCAGGGACTGCCTCTGTGGCTCGGTAAACACACTTTTATGCTGTTATAGAATGGTTCGGCCTCATGTTGTCTTGGTCTGTATGCCAGTCATGATTGCTGCTTTCCTGAAAGATTGATCTGACTACATCGTACATATTCTGTATAGTTTCTAGATTTGATACAAAATGTTCTCAACTGATTCAATGTGATTCACTTAAAAATAAAAGCGTTTGCTCCTTATGCTCTGTCCAATTTTATGAAATGTATTTTTGATTTATTCTTTGGTTGTTGAACAATCTTTTTAGCATAATGCTTCTGTTGGCAATATCAAAAAATACAGAAATGGAAAAAAAATCATACAAAATCTATATTGTATCTCTTAAAAAGTCATTTATCTTGAACTCCATTTTTAGCACAGCCCTAATGTACACTGTCTAATTCCACTGAAAACACAGAAGTGATTCTGCTGATATTAGAAGCAGTATCTGCAGTAAGCAGCTTCCAGCAAAGATCTGTCAGATTGTGCAACTTAAGCCAGCTATCAGACACAGTGGCATTGTGCTGAGGCGGCAGTGCAGCAGCCCGGTGTGTCTGCTGTTTGGGGAACGGCTCATTCGTTGCTGTGTGCAGAAAGTCTTTGATGTATGTGTAACTAAACTATATTTGTTTATGAACCAGACCACGTTCCAACAGCGTGCGCCAGAGTCGACGCCCTGCGCTCCCACGGCTACTCCAGGGAAGCTCTGCGATTGGCTGTGGCCATCATCAACACTCTGCGACTCCAGCAGACTAGGCAAATGGACATCTACAAACACCAAAAGAAAGGTAAGAACAATAAATGGGGAAACCTCTGCTGCTTATGGGTGCGTCCGTCACTCACTCGCATGTCCTGTTACAGAGCTTCTGCAGAGGGGCGTCACCTCCACAACGAACCTGGAAGGCTGGGTGGGTCATCCGCTGGACCCTATTGGCTGTCTGTTCACCACACTCACCGAAACCTGCAGGGTGGACGACGACAGCAGTATGGACACTGGTGAGGACAATAAGGAGACATGGGTTTCCAAATCTTATTTTATCTTATTTGTCTGTAGAAAAAGGAAAACCCCCGGCCGAAGTCATATTGAGCATGACTACACAATCCTGACATATTCTCTCTTACACTACATTAAACAAATGGAGGAATTGTGGATATTTTTTACAAGATATTCGTCCAGGATTAATCATTTTGCTTCATTACATTTGCTTTGCCGAGAAGGCGCTTACGAGGCTAAGCTGCTGTCCGCTACACCTGTGACTTAATTATTACATGACACATTAGCAAAGACCTTATTTACAAAACACAAGATCTAATTCCTCGCGGCCTTCCCCGGCTAATGCCATGTAATCCTGTGCAGAGGTGGTCATAGAACAGACTAGAATGACTCACCAGACAACTGCGTCCAGTCAGGGGCAGGGCTACACGGAGCAATAAACTACTCCAGCTTTCGCATGCACAATCGCGTGTATGTGGTAGGTTCAGAAACACCATCTCTCCCATTCGCATCGATCGCACAGCTTTGGGCCCTTTTGCACCATCACACCCGAGTAGAATAGGGGTTGGCTTTCCCTTTTGTCACCAGGCTACAGGGAACTATTGTCAGTTCAAACAATACTGACCACTGGCACACTCGTTGATTTGTGTGTGTGTGTGCGCAAGAGACGGAGTGAATTATTGTCCTGCGCTGTTTTGGGAATTTGAGAAGGCAGCCACGATTATTCGGAGTGGGGTTTTTTGTGTGCGAAATGGCCCCGTCTTATTGCCTTTCCCCCTCGAGGAGACAGCTGCGAACATCTGTTGACCATGCATCAACCAATGGAAACGCACACTTGTCTTTAGTCATTCTAAACCCGTCCAATAGGCATCGTATTTGGAGCGAGACCAGAAATTCAACCCGGGGTTTATGTCAGAAAAAGTCAAATCTTTCACACAAATGCACACAGGATTGCAGGGATCTATTGCTCAGAGGGGATTTAAGCTGATTGGTGGAGAGGGAGGGGGTGCAGCCAAGAACAAATGGGCACCAATCAACAGCTGAGACTTCCATAGCATCTGTTGTCAGTTATAGCTTTCAAACGCTGGGTCAGCCAAGCGTCCGTCTTAGATTAGACAAGCCACATTTCTAATATATTAAATCCAGCCTTCATTTAAGAAGACGAAAAAACCGCGCCGACTTTTCCCATGTATTCTCCAGTTATTGAAAACAGTCTTTGTTCCTTTTAAAAGTGCAGTTCAAACCAGAGTCAGAGGAGAGACGCTTGATTTAAATGTGTTGTTTTTAAAAGCAAAGCTACACCCATCGTAATTACAGAAACAACTTATGATATGTCGAAGGAGAATGCTTTGGATTAAGACCTTGCAGTAAATCACATTTTAATCAAGATTTAGTCGTTTCTAAATGTCAATGATCAGCGAGGCAGGGGTCTTTTTAGTTGAGAAGTCTGCTGCCAAACTGATCAGTAAAAACACATGTTCTTGAGGATATTTCAGATTTTTTTAATTTATTGATTCATTTTTTTGTGTCCAATGACGCACATTGCATATTTTTAACCACAGTTAAAGTCTAGGTTAAAAACATACGGTTCTTCACTGTTATTATTTACATTATTGCAGGAACATTTTCAATGCCTGGATATGGTATTATACATTTTGTGTTACCTTTTGTAGGAAAGGCGCTCTACAAATAAAAGTTGATTGATTGATTGATTGATTTTAATCTGATTTAAAGCTGAGGTGCTGAATTTCAAACCAATCATAATCTTTTTTTATACATGTATCTTTGGCCTCTCTTTCATCATCTTTCTTGGAAGTGAAAAGGGAGAACCACTCTCACTTCTGCCCAAAGCTTAAAATGGTGACTCATAGGGTTCTTTCCAACAAGTATCCTAAAGACAACATGTTTTCTAATAAAATTAAGACATTAGTTCATAGCATTTTACTGTTGGCACAAACAACACGTATGATTTATGAAACGGAAAAGTTAGGTGTCCTAGCTTTAACCTGTGTGTGTGTCTCCTCAGACGGCGAACCCAAACCTCCAGTCTACAACCACGTTCCCGTTTGGGGCAGCCCTGATTCGGGGGAGTCTTACTTGACGCTTGCCTTAGAAGTGGCCCTGATGGGGATGGGCCAGCAGAGGATAATGCCTGAAGGCCTTTACGCACAGGATAAGGTACAACAAATATTTCAACACGGATGTCATTGTGTGATCATTTATCGCTACCGTCAAGTATAAAGAGTATGTAAGTGCTATGCAAATGGAAACGAAAATGCCAATGTAATTACACAGCCCGCTTCTTGAAAAACAATCAGAAAATCACTTATGGAAACATTTCTTTGTGTAAATGCTAATCTCCTTAAGAGTTTAACATGGCTTTTGCTTTTAATGCAAGTAGAAGGTCTGATTTATTTTTAGTCTAATCAAGGAGAGGCCGCTTTTGAATTCCTACATAGAAGCTTTCACTAATCTCGGATAAAAGGAAAAAATACAAGGGGGAAAATACAAGAACAAAACACTTGTTAGGTTTCTCTCTTTTTAAAGTTTGAACGCCTTGTTTTCAGGTTTGTCGAAACGAGGAGCAGATAGTCGCAAAGCTTCAAGAACTGGATCTAGATGATCTTCTGGTTCATACATTAAGGAAGCAGGCTGCCCAGCTGCTGGACGGTATGTCTGCTAGAATGACTCATAAAATATATATGCATTTTTGTAAGTAAGAGTTTTGTGAGTAAAAAAAACCCTTTCCCTTTAGCTGGTCCATTTAGTGGATTTGGTGAGGTCATCCACAGGGAGAGCGTTCCCATGCACACATTCGCAAAGTACCTCTTCTCTGCACTGCTGCCCCATGACGCAGAGCTGGCGTACAAAGTGGCTCTACGCGCTATGAGGTACAGAACAAATACAGTGTACTGTCCTAAAAAACGTTGGTCCACCAAATGCAGCTAAGCGGACAGAAGCTAACGGCATTGTTTACATTGGCTTCAGGCTTCCTGTACTCGAGTCGTCTGCAGCCTCCGATGTGGGCCATTCTCATCATGGTATCTCCATCGTGCCGAGCAGATATCCACGCTGGTTCACTCTGGGACACCTGGAATCACAGCAATGCGAGCTGGCCTCTACTATGCTCACTGCAGCAAAAGGTCATTATTTTAATTTATTCATCCATAAAGTTCACCTAAACTGTTATTTAAAGGGCTGCCACAAAATAATAGCCAAACCAACATTGAAAACTGTATAATGTATTTGCTTGTTTGATCATTTAAACAATTTGTGTTTGTGCACTTGTCTAGGTGACATGCTGAGGTTGCGGACAGTGCTTGAAGCCATACAAAAGAACATCCACTCCTCCTCCTTAATCTTCAAATTGGCCCAGGATGCCTTTAAGATCGCCACGCCAGCGGACAACCCTCCTGACATCACGCTGCTGAATGTGGCGCTAGAGCTGGGACTGCAGGTACAGGCTGAAACGGAGCGAGGCGTACAAATGCATCAGAGTCTGTAATTTTCACAAGTAATTTTACCACAAAAAACGGCAGCAGGCCATCGGTCAGCACTCAAGCGTTTCCTGGAACATGTAATTTTGGCAAACCTCCATGGCCTTGCTACAAATGAACTGTGCAAACATTGCACGGTTTTGAAAAAACACACTATATAATTAAGGCATTTGGGTTTTACAGTAAACTACAAAAGCCCTCAAAATGCTAGTTTGCAGTTTCTCACTATTTAAAATGTGTGCAAACCCCTCTGTAACACTGCAAATAAGGTTTTCAATATGCATGGGCAGCAATTAGGCCTCTCTAACGACAAAAGCACTTAGAGTGCCTGTCATTGCAATTCATTGGAACAGTTTTATCTTTTCACTTGGTTCCACACAATCACCTTCTTTACATTTTTGAACTCTGAAAGAGTCTGATGTAACCACACTAATGTGTTGTAGGTGATGAGGATGACTCTATCCACTCTGAACTGGAGAAGACGGGAGATGGTGCGTTGGCTGGTCACCTGTGCCACTGAAGTTGGTAAGTTGGTCATTTGAATTCTTCAAAACTACATCAAAGTATTTCATTGACATAAACATATTTGTGTTTACGCCTTTTCCTCAGGTTTGCGTGCGTTGGTGAGCATCCTGCAGAGCTGGTACACTCTCTTCACTCCGACTGAAGCCACCAGCATTGTGGCTGCCACAGTCATGTCCCACAACACTATACTTCGCCTGAGCCTGGACTACCCCCAGAGGGAGGAGCTGGCCAGCTGTGCACGGACCCTTGCCTTACAGTGTGCCATGAAGGACCCCCAAAACTGTGCATTGTCAGCTCTGACCCTCTGTGAGAAGGACCACATTGCTTTTGAGACGGCCTACCAGATTGTGATCGACGCCGCGTCCACAGGAATGACCTACTCTCAGCTGTTCACCATAGCGCGCTACATGGAGCACAGAGGCTACCCCCTGAGGTCCTTTAAACTGGCCTCCCTCGCCATGACCCACCTGAACCTAGCTTACAACCAGGACACTCACCCGGCTATTAATGACGTACTGTGGGCCTGTGCTCTCAGCCACTCGCTGGGGAAGAATGAGCTGGCAGCCATCATTCCCCTGGTGGTCAAAAGTGTGCACTGCGCCACAGTTCTTTCAGACATCCTACGGCGGTGCACTATGACTGCACCTGGACTCGCCGGGATTCCCGGGAGAAGGAACTCTGGGAAGCTGATGTCCACGGACAAAGCCCCACTGCGCCAGTTACTGGACGCAACAATCTCTGCCTACATCAACACCACGCACTCACGCCTCACGCACATCAGCCCGCGCCACTACGGAGAGTTCATTGAGTTTCTAAGTAAAGCACGGGAAACTTTTCTGCTGGCACAGGACGGACACATTCAGTTTGCCCAGTTCATAGACAACCTCAAACAAATCTACAAGGGCAAAAAGAAACTGATGATGCTGGTCAGGGAGCGCTTTGGCTGACCAGAGACCCCGAACAGGGACATTTGTGAGAAAGTAAAATTTATTTGTTTTAATATTTAAGGTTTTTAAATTTCTGTATTTTTGTTACTTTTAATTTTGAGCCATCGGTTGACTATGTTTTGTTGTGTTTCTTGAATGTGAACAGGACGTGTTCGCAGTATGTTGCTCTACTTCATTGAGACAAGAGAAAAGGAGAAGTATGTGAGACAGGAGTTTTGAGTTTTGTCACGTTGAAAACAGAAGAAGGCAGGAGATTGTGATGACAAACGGCACATGTTTATTTAAAAACCAAAAGATTGTGTTGGCGCGGTCGCTACTTTGAGCCAGAAAATGCTTTGTACTGGGTTTTTTCGAAAGTGTCATTCCAAAAACAGCCCAGTGAGGTGAACACGATGTTACTGTCATACCTCGACTGTATTTTAATTTTTTTTGTCAGCTTTAACCTGTGTCAGAAAATGGCCTCTTGTTTTCTTCAGGACATTGTAGAGTAGAGCAGACAGGACAGACCACTCCAAAACATGCTGCTCTAGTCTTTAGCTCATACCACATGTACGTGCTGGCCAGTGCTCCTGATGGAGAGCAGTCACACCTACAGACTCCGTGTGCACATAGAAACGCTCTTTTACTGTGACTGGGATTATACATCACGCTGTGACGGACACCTCTGCACTGCTGTACCTCTGTTAGTGGCCAAAACTATGAACGCATGACAACGCTCCACTTAACGCACTATACCTTTGAACTAAGGTGCTTATTTGGCCTGAACATTCTTATTGCATTTTACCACACATGGCACTCAATAGTCTCGCCCACCGCTCCAGCTCTGCAGATAAATAATAAAGAAATGAAATAAATAATTCCTATTTTATTAATAATTTAAAGCTGGGGTACCTGGCTTTCAAACCATAAGAAATGGACTGTGGAATAAAATCCTTCTGGTTGCGCATTCTCTAAAAAATGTTGGGTTAATCACATGGTTACATTTTTATAGACAAAAGCAAAAGGACTCGCACGCTCCATTAGTGTCAAATAGTGACTCGCAAGGTTCTTCCTCACACGTATGCTAACAAGATATCATGTTTTCTATTTCTATAACATGTGTCTGATTTGTTCACAAAACATTCCTTTTCAAAGACGACGAGGGACAAACTAAATGTATTTATGAAACTACAAAGTTAGTTACCCCAGCTTTAAAAACAAATTATAACTATTATATTTTGTATATTTTTGGGGCAAATCAGCGAAGTCCTTTAGAGAATGACACCATGGAAAATGTTTAAAGTCAAAGTTTGAAAAAATTAAAAAAGTTGTGTTTTTCTGCTAAAAATATTGACAAAGATTTAGCCCCATTGAACTGAAGAACATGTGAGCAACATTTTAATATAATGAGGAAATGCATATTTAACGTTACAGTGGGTGAGACTATCAGCCTGTTGTATTACTAAGATCTTATTTAGACTAGTTAAAACCAACACAATCACCACTGTTTGCTTATAGTTATACAAATAATCAAAAACTAAAAAGCCATAAAATGTATGTAAATAAGCAGACAGTCCGAGCATGCAAAACTATTAACTGGTCGTTTCAAATGGAAATGTCTTTTTGCCTCTTTATCTGGGAATGCTTGTGAATTTAGTTGCACAAAAAGTTGCCGATTCTTGCCACAAGCGGTTGAATTCTGTCGAATTATAGACATTGTTAGCACTTCACACAATTACCTCTTCAGTATGCCCTGGTCCGCTTGGCATTGATTTGTTGACTGGTTGAATGACTAAGTGGACGGCTAAAGAAACAGCATTTTTGTTCTGGGAAAAGGGAAAAGACATGTTTTAAAGAGAGACATAGTGCGTACGTTCTACATTCCCCAAACTTACTTAAAACCGGAGTGCAGTCGGTCACAACTCCAGGAATATTATGGGATTGAAAGAAACTGGGCAAGAGTTACAAGAGGCTACAAACTCAGTTCTCAGGGACATCACTTAAAGAAACAAAACAAAAAGTAGTAGCATTTAAGATATTGTAAATATGAAAAGTGTCAATTCAGAAAATTGTAAAGTTATAATTATTTATAATAAGTATGTTATGTGTTTTTCTTAATTTTAATGTTTGTTTTTAGTGGGGATGTTTTGAATGGGGGGAGTTTGACAGCATTTTTGTTTCCTTTTTTGTAATGGCAAAGACTTCAAGGCATTACTCAGGTGCTCCAGTGTACATTTCTTTCATTTTTTTGACAAAAAGAATTTCTGTTTTGTAGAAAAAGTGAAGCATGCTGAGGAAATTGAAGAAGGCATTCATTGTAAAGAAAAAAAAACTTAAAAGACTATGCAGAAACCACACGGAGGGATTGCCGCTTCTTCAAAATGGCTGCCAGCACAACTGCAGTATGGCAAAAACGGTGGACACACTACGACTAAATAATGAATAAAGAATGACGTTGGGCCGTGAAGGCGAGAACCAGCATGCTAGCATTGACTCAAAATGGTGGAAAATGCCTTTCTGACTGATCAATGTAGAAAGTTTATATTCGCTCGTTTTATTTATCAAAAAGCCTTTAGTGTCTTCTTGCATTGGGACAAAACATGAAAAGGAAATCCCAGTTGTTATGGAAATGTGGAAAGGCCCATTTTTTGTTTTCAAACCTCATTTTTATTAATATATTTGTGTTAGCCAGCAACACTTTGGCTTTTAATATCTCCTCTATTAGGCTCCATGTTCTCTCGTTTTCCCAAGTACACAGTCTGTAACGCTTTGTAGCTTAGTTTTTCCATCCACAACTTGGGCCTGGTGATGGTTTACTTAGAGAAATAGTTTTATATAAAAAGGGGAACATATACTTTTGCTGCCTTTTGTAATGCTTTCTCTTTAGACTGACGGCATTGCAACAAAGACGCTCTTTCCTCTTCACCTTTCTTCCATTTGATTTCTCTCGACATTTGTAGGATATTTCTGGTAGATCGTTCACTATAGTTCACCCACTGTTTTCCCAGTTTTGTTTGGTTCTTTCTGACTTAAGGGAAAAATGAAAAGTGTTTGTTGCCTCTTTGTGCTACTGATTATGAAAAAAAGGTATTTCCAGTATTTGTTGCCACAGAAGTATGATAGCGTATCATCAACACTTGTTCTGTTTTTTGTTTTGTTTTTATTTTTTGTGCAACTTCTTGAGCTACTGTCTATAAAGCAAGAATTTATTACTATTTATGTAACGCTACTACCATTTTATATTGATTTGTGTTGGAATCTCAGTGCTTTTCTATGAATAAAGTGTGAAACACGCTATGTCGACTTTTTATATTCCAAAACATGTCTCAGACGAGTGAGAATTGGACTCGCAACTGCAGCATCATATTTTTTCTGTTGCATCCAGGTGAGTCTTTTTTGCAAAATGTCATTTATATCTCCAATTTAACTTGTATTGTGACACTAATGCTATGATATGAACTTATTGAGTGTCATATGTCTGGTTTGTTTTAATGTTGATTGTGGCTCCAGTCTATTTTTCAACATTTTACCATTTTCTGAGACGTTCCAGTTGGATTTTCTTACAGCTGTGAGCCAATTATCACCATTAAAACAAATATAGGCTTGAAATATCTCACTTTACGTGCAATGAGTCTGTTATACAAGTTTCACATCGTAAGTTGATTTTCAGAAGTATATGGACTTTTGATTCGATCTATTTTTCCGAGTTTCACCTGTATACCAAACATTGACACTGCATACGAAAATGGACAACTTTAAAAAGACAATGTAATTTTAAAAAACCATAAAGATAAGATAATAAGATAGGAGTTCCTTTATTCGTTCCACAGTGGGGACATTTCGATACAGGACAGTAGTAAGAGCACACAGGGAGCACACAAAATATACAAAATAAGTAGTGGCTATGTTTCTTAACTAGCTTCAGATTCAGATTCATTTTTTTTGCCATATGAAGGAAAACCATATTGGAATACATTACAAAAGTCTCCACTGTGCACAAGACAAGTACATAAATAAAACAAGGTAAATTGTAAATGCTGAAAATGCTTCAATACCAGTCATAATAAATAAATATATGTATATATATAGTAGTGCAGAGTTCTATACTGTACATATAGGGCAGGGATAATAAGTTGGTGAAGTAAAGTAAAATTACATTATCACAACATCCGATTTTTCTTTCATTTCACCAATAGTTCAGATTTTCTAAAACTATTTGTAGTAGCAGTTTTATTTTAAGTTTTTAGTCAATTACATTTTCCCTACATATCCACAGACAAATACACATTTTGTAGATATCTTTGCTTTTGAAATAAACAAAACAAAACCATTGAAATCCCACATATCGCACGTGAAAAGCTGGACTAGTGCAACCTCGACAGCACATATTAGTTTTATTGATCATATCGGCAAAAGGAAATCAAAAGTCTCCCTTGCAAAGACGATAAACGTTCTCTCATGACCCTTTCGCCAAAACAGTTTTTTGAGGGATCTTCTCTTTCCTCATCATCCACAGCTTAATTCTCGCCACAATTTTAAACCCCCCATTTTGCTCGCACTGGTCTAAACTCTCCGCCTCAATCCACTCAATCTCTTTCTCCCCCACCCCGCTCCCATCGCATTAGTGATAAATCAACCATAAGGAGCCTCATATAGTTTCATCAATCTTTTACTCATTTATCTCTAATCAGAATTATTTCTCCCTATCCCTCTTTCACCAATTCATTCTTATTCATTAGAGATTCCTGCGGCGCCTATAGGAGCAGACAATCAGGCCACCGTGAGTGTGTGTGTGTGTGTGTGTGTGTGTGTGTGTGTGAGTGTGTGTGTGTGAGAGAGAGAGTGCCACTGTATCCTGATTGATTGGCTGGTGATAGATGAGCAGATTTATATTAATTATCCAGATAGATAGTCAGACGAGTGCTCGGTGAAGGCCTGATTTCTTTCCAAACTCTTAAAATGAAAGTAGTGGTGGTATAGGGGGATATATCTGATACCAGTTCTTCACTCAATGATTTGTAATAATGAATGTTTTTTTTTCATATCCTGTAGATGGATAGATAGATACTTTATTGATCCCCGTTGGAGAAATCCAGGTATCCAGCAGCAGCAGATCCACATCCATCCATACAAACAAAACAATAAGATAATTCGAAAAAAAATAGCTACAATGTAGTGTTACAGTGTAGGTGCGAAACAGTGTGATTTGATGCTATTGTTTTTATTATCATTATTATTGTGTATAAAGTTATTGTTATATATTTTTTTCAATTTGAAATTTTAATTTTCTATATTAATGTTTTTAAATACATTTTCAACACACAACAAATCATGAAAATACACTTACTGAATGGACAGATGTGTATTTTGAAAAATATATACACATGCACAAACGCATACACACACACACACACACACTCACACATTTAAAATAAAACAAAAATAACCCTCACATCATGAATTTGCCCAGCTCCACACATTGAAGCCTCTCCCCTCAATATGAAAAGCCAGATCTACTGACAGCAAGACAGCACATGAGGGGGCTTCCATCTGTTGTTGCATAATATTTACACTCTACGGTCGCACCCTGTTCAGACGTCATTCCGAAGAAGGACATGCACACCCTCACCCGTCAACAATCTGATAAGTATTTGGTTACCGATACAGTTCAGTTTTCTGCTTTGAGCAAGATTGTAAACAGACTGTAATTTATGTCTAAAATCAAAAGAAAAGGCGCCCGGCCCTTCCCCCCGTTGCTTGTGGATTCCAGATGAAGGTTGATGGCTGATTGCAACCCTGTGACTGTGAGTGCCACTGTTGATTATTTGTGTAAGCTTTGCAATGTACTGTAATTCTTCTTTTTGCAAATGATAGAATACACGGTAGAAGAGGCGGAGTGGTGAGGCGCAGAATACACGTGTTTCTTTACTGACCATGGAGCCTTTGGACTGGTTTCAAATTTAAAATGATTGAAAAACATTTGGTTACCAGAGAAATTCACATCTCTATGGAGTATTTTAGATCACTACTACGACTACTTCAACAACTACTAATTCTACTACTACGACTTCTACTACTACTACTTCTACTACTACCACTTCTACTACTACTATTACAACTTCTAAAACGACTAGAACCATATTACTCCTTCAACTACTGTTACTACTGGTACTACCATTATATTTACTACTGCTAACAAAATATGAAAACTACTAGGATTACTGCTACTACTTCTAAAACGACTAGTACTAATAAGATTACACCTTCAACTACTGTTATTACTAGTACTCCTATTACTTCTACTACTGCTGCTACTACCTACAACCACTGCTACTAATACTGTGAAACTACTAGTACTACTGTTACGCCTACTACTATTGTTACTACTATTATTAAAACTACGAGTACTATATTACTTCTACTACGATTATTAAAACTACGAGTACTATATTACTTCTACTACTATTACTACTATTACTACTACTACTACTACTACTACTACTTCTAAAACAACTAGTACTACTATTACACCCTCAACTACTGTTACTACTAGCACCACTAGTACTTTTACTATTACTTCTATTACTACTACTACTTCTAAAACAACAAGTTCTACTATTACACCTTCAACTACTGTTACTACTAGTACCACTAGTACTTCTACTATTACTTCT
>JAPMNZ010939085.1:0-19045 GCA_029875035.1 Pomatoschistus microps | reverse complement strand
CTTTCAGCGGGGGTTTAGGGCAAGGTGGGGTTAAGTGTCTTGCCCAAGGACACAACGACAGCAGTCATCAGTGGGAGTCGTGAAGTAGGTTGTGGGTTCGTGTAGGGCTCGAACCCACAACCTTCAGGCTCAAAGGCCAATGCTCTACCAACTGAGCTACCCGCCCCACCACCTACAATGTCTAGTTAGTATTCCCAGCAGTTAGTATTGTTAGTATTTAATTTGGCCAACTAGACCTACAATGTCTAGTTGGCCAAATTAAATACTAACAAATGAACAAAAACATAATACAAATCAGACAAAAGGATAACATTGTGATAACCGGGTCATTCTCCCTGTCCTAATGAAAACAGTACATGTATTATTCCTGCAGGTAACTGGATCCAAACCTTTAAATTAACCGTCCCCCCCACTCATTTACATATTCTATTCTCCTCGTGTAGTGTAGTTCTCGTGTTCCCCACACTCATCTACCGAGCTCTTTGTATATTCATGGCTGCCTTTCCTCCACATCGGGTGCAACGGTAATGAACAGGTGTCACATTGATTTGGCCCTGCAGACATTTGACCCCTGTGCTCATGTCAGCGGGCCTCAGCGGGACGTCCTGTTTACCTGACCCCCTCTGGCTGCGGCGTCCTCCATGACATGATTCAACAGAGCACAACCAGGAAAGTGCAAGAGCAGCTTGAGCTTCAGCTGAGAGAGCTGCTTCATTTCAGACACAGTGCAAAACGTTTGAGCAATACAGTCAAGTTCATATGCAGAAAGAACAAAACATCTAGAAAGGTGTTTGAGTTATAGTTTTGTGAGGCAATGTGTCGATTATGAATAGACTTGTGTTCCTTCTGAGCACCAATCAAAAACTTGTGAGGCAGTAATGTGACTTTTATGGACTTATGTATAGCCGGAACTGTCCATAGGAGGGCACTAGATGCTTTTGACTCCACACGTAATGGCTCTTTTTATTGTTATCTATTGTGATGATGAATTACCTGAAGACTGTTTTTAGCAGCTGAGGAACTGAATTTCCAATAGAACAAGGCAAGTTTATTTCTATAGCATAGTTTATACACAAACAACTCAAAGTGTCTAACAAAACAGGAAAACACATTGAAATCACACAAGTAGAGAGTGAAGAGACAATGCACAGCTAAACATAAACCATTTCAGGTTTTCAGGAAGACCGGTTCCAGATTGTAGGTGCTTTAATCTGAAATGCTGCCACCTTTGTGCAGCAGCAGGAGGCCAGTCCCTGTGCTCCTTTTTATTGCACTAACACTTAAATATGTAACAAAAATAATATTTTTTCTATTATGTTATTGTCTATTATATTGTTCTATACCATTAGAGTACAATTAGGGACTTATTATCACATGTGGAACTGTGTTTTTGAGTTTGAGTCCTTTTTTTGGTTTCTGCCCTGGACCTGTGTGTGTTTCTGTGAATGAGTATGTTTGTTGGTTAGAAAATAGCTCAAATAAAATACAAATAAGTGAATTTTTTTAGAAATTTTCTCAAACATGGTGTACTGTACTGTTTTGTTAGCCAGGGGTTATCTTACTTTCTAAGGAGTGATTTTTTTGTCAAACTCTGGTACATTTATTCTTTTATTGACAATTGGCCTTTTGCAATTTATTCAGCCCACAGAAGTAGTTTTTTAAATGTGACATTTGAAAACACTGAATTGAGGTTTTTTGCAAAATGATACCAGAGCACAAGGCCAATGTCCCAAATGTAATTTCTCTACTCCACACATGACAACAAAAATTTCTTCATTGCTTTGTGAAACTGAATTCCACATAAATAACAAATGTGGACTTGGACATTTCTGCACCTTTACTCCATCCACTTTCGGCTGTTTCACAGTGGCAGGTAATTACTATCAACAAACCTGCTTTTTATGGACTAGTGGACTCCTAATGGACCAGGGCCTTAAACTGACTTTGCTAACTAAAGACTGTGAACGGATCTTTAACGATTGCTCCTCTCTTTTCTCTTAGTGTCCCAAATGGGGGTAGCACAGGGGCATAATATGTGCCCAGATCCAGGGATCCCAGATCGGGGGAAAAGAAAAGGCTCGGATTTCAGGTAACATCAACTATTTTTGTCAAGTTCAACTTCACATTCTATAAATGTTGTTACCGTCAAAAACAATAGACATATGTTCTTTTACTATCGTTCATGGGTTATGGTTGTTTAGCATTATAATTGATCATTTATTTTTGTTGTTTACACTCCAAACAAACGCCTTCTGCCTTTGTTTTCATTTCTGCTAAAGTAAAATTTGAATTACTGTAATGGAAATAAAACAACTGCATTGAGATTCAGTGAAATACATATTGAATGCAAGACGGAACTGCTGTCTATATGTTGATTTACCTTTTGTGGCCTAGCTTTTTCGCTTTTTTTTGTGCACAGTTTTGCATGTATTTTTTAGTGCATGCTGCTCATGCGCCACATGTATAATCCAACGTCATTTACAACATCAAATAAGTGCATAAGATGACAGTTATTTTTATCTAAAGTTAGATACAAACATTTTATGGCTTGTGTGCACTGCTGTGACTAGTTCAGAGGACTGCAGCACACTTCTCATTTCCCTCAGTCCTGCTCCTCTCCCTCAGTGCGATATTCTCTGAAACTGTATTTTACAGTGTATGCATGGCTTTTGACAGCTGCAGCAGCACTTACACCCATATTGAACTGGTTTGATACATTTGCAATCGCAGAAGATTTCACTTATTGCAGGTTCATTTTAGAACTGAACCCGCGATAAATGAGGGACCATTGTAAACATGTTATCTACAGTTGGTCGATTAACAAAAAAACTAAAAAATCCAACAATGACAATAAATATGAATGGTGAGTTTTTGGAGTGATTTGAATGAACTGAGCTTTTGTTTTGTTTTTTCAACCATTTCTAGCTTAGATTTTTAAAGTGTCAATATTTGTGATCTGTCGTTCCCTAGGTCCGTGTCATGTGTAATGTCTTTGTACATTGCAGTTTTATTAGCCGCATCTGCTATATTCGTGTCTATGTTCTGCCGATAGCTTGTGCACACTTTCCAGTATCTCTATTCCTCGCTTCATTCTTTTGCTCATTAAGGGAGAGTTGGAAATCACATCTCTAGTCTCCTCTTATCAACCGCACTCTCATTCATGCTCCTCCCCTCACAATGTATTACCTATTTCACCACTTCATTTTCTTTAGAATCAGATATTTTCTCATAGAAGGAGACAGATAAATACTCACAGATGGCAGAAGGCACAGCTTGTACCCAGTGTGTTGGAGCTGCTGTTTATAAAGCTCCAGCCCTGAGTTAACTACAGGGTGGTAGAAGAACACTAGAACGAATGGTCCCATAACCGAGAGGGCAGGAATATGTCTCCAAGTCAAGTAGAGCTCGGGTTAAGATTAGAATATGAACTCCTATTTAAAACATTGGTCTACTGAAACAAATGTCTCATGCCTTGCCAACGCTGTGTGTGTTTGTGTATGAGCTGTGTGAGCCTGACCTGTGCGCCTCCACAGACGCGGGGCCACGGTGCACTTCTCTTGTGACGAGGGCTATGAACTGCAGGGCTCCAAAAGCATCAGCTGTCTGAGGGTGACTGACAGCTATGTGGGCTGGAGCGATGAGCGGCCCATCTGCAGAGGTACGGCCACACTACCACACTACCACACTGCCACACTCTTTATTGATGACTGTCTATTACAGGTACTCTGTGTCATGTTCACAATTAGATTCAGCATGATTATATGCTGTGGAAATGCCAAACCCTCAGGCTCTACTATGCTAATGATTACTTTGACTTTAACCAATGACTGGCTTATCAATTTGAGTGAAGCTATAAATGTATTCATTCATAGTAACCTCGCTGCATTTGTTAAAGAAAAATGACTAAAAAGTAATAGTTCTGTCATTTTTTCTGGTGGCATTATAACTTAACAAAGAAGACATTATCTTGTCAGTAGATAGGAAGTTCTGAAGCAACGAAGACATGCATTTGGCCCAAAAAAACTTTCCTTTCTTCATGTAGAAACTATGCAAGATGAACTATGCAAAGGCTGAGGTAATTAGGGTTTTTTTCTCAAATGACCAATCTTTGACCAATGGTTGAGCTTGGAAGTTCAAGTCTATTCAATCTCATGCATTCTTGTATAGCCCTAAATCACAACAGTAGTTAAGTAGTTAGGACTTAACATAACCGTTGAAAACGCCAGCACAGATCAGAGAATCAAACAGTTCAAACACAAAGAAAGAGGAAACATACTAGGTATTGATCCATGGGGGGAGTTGTCTCCTGGTTTTTAATGTATTATAAAAACAATTCTGAAAGAGCAGTAAATGCAATCAATATATAGTTCTTAATTTTGAAGCTAGTATGAATTGTTTGTTCTTTATACTGTAAGTATAGTTTTTGTATTGTGAAAGGCTCATGGACAAGGCACCCTTGAAAAATTAATTATTATCATAGATATGCAAATCACATTGGGAATTTGTTGGTTGAAAACAGGTTAATTATAAAGAAAAAAGAAAAATACAGGCAAGTCTTCAGACATTTGTTGAATGTATGCGAATAAATATTGTTGAGCTCGACAGGAGGCAGGAGGCACACAGCATCTACCCACAAGATTAAAAGGAATGTGTTCAGTTGTCAGCTTTTTGGCACCACCTATCATCAGGAGATACATCCAAATGTGAGATGTGTGCATTTAATCCCGTTAACAGCCTCGCAGGCATACGCTCCTCACGTCACACTGAGCCATATCTAAATCCAGTGTGCTGCTCCGCTTTGGACCAATCCAATTGTGTTGAGATTCAATTACGGCATAAGGCGACGCGTGGGGGAGATCTAATGTGGATAGGGTATTTCACCTCTTCCCAGTCAGCAAGACTCAGCTCTAGTCACCAACTATATAACTGGAATAAACTGTGCAAATTTTTTCTTGATTTATTTATTGATCACTGTTGTGATTAAGGTCTATACAAAAAAATATTGAATTGACAGTGTCAAATAGTGATTCAGTGGGCTCATCCTCACAACCATGGAAAAAAAAATCTAAAAATATGATAACTGTATTTTGTGGTTTGTTGACAACATTTTACTCATCTTTTATTAAAAAAAAAAAACAAGCTTGGCACCCTATCTGTAATTTTGGCATAGAAACTAAAGAAGCGCAATTGTTGCCTGTAGAACAAAAAATCATAAAAACGTTGGGGATTGTTATTTAAAGAAAATTGTAATTTCAACCAAAATACACTATTTTCCCATCTCACTGGCTGCTCTCCACTTCTCCCCATCTCCATCACTGTTCCGTCCTGGCCACATTGAGTGAAATTGCCCTTTGAGAATATCGTATTCCGTCCTCCTCATTTAACCTTTGCAGCTGCTCTTTTGTTCTGCTTCACTCCCTTTCAATGAAGATTAAACATCACATTGGGATAATTGAAGATCTGTATTATAAATTAGCAATAGTCTTCATTAAATTAAGCAGCATTGAGGCAGGGATTGATTGGCTTCCACTCTGCAGTCCAAGGCTCTTCACTTTGAAAACTTTAAATGCTGTTGACATGTAAAGAGCGATATTTAATCAAAAAGTCACCCTTTCTTACACCGCTTCTGTTAACTACCATGTCCACTCCAACTTTCTATATTTTAATTAGGGTTGTATGAGGAGGCTTGCACTCGCACATAGGCTTAGGACCCATAGGACATCTCCCTGACGTGACTCATTAGATTAAAGAAAGTTGGTTTGGCTTTTTGACTTCACTTGTACTGTGTCCCTGCTCAAGACTGCCGTGCAATCACCTTATTTCATTTGATTTGAATTTCCGTAGTAGGTTGCCGTAGTACAGCGCCCGGGATCCCATCTCCAGATGTTGATGCTTGGCTTGGTCAGGACTACCGGAGCTGGAGGATTTTTTAACCTAGTGAGCATGTTTTTAGTGGTAGGGGAAACCAGAGTACCCGGAGGAAACCTACGCAGGAAACCTGCTCCGACCGGGATTCGAACCCAGGACCTTCTTGCTGAGAGGCGAGAGTGCTATCCACACTGCCACCATGCCGTATTATTATGTATTATATGTGCTCACTGTAAGGTCATTGTATTTCTATGTGTGCATGAGTTAAACAAGTTTAAATCAAATGTCTGTATTTATTCGTACATTATTTAAAATTTATTCATTCTTAATTATTAAAACATTTATACATGTTGGTGGGTTTTAGTGTTTCAATTCATAACCAGTCAGAAAGCAGCGAGCCTTGCATGAGTTTCTCATGTGGGTTGCCAGTGCCTACTTTTAGAAAAGGCTTTTCTCTCTTTTCAGCCACATCGATCGGCGACCATTGTTTTTTTTGAAAATTTAGATAGATGTTTGTCAATGCAATATATCCAGTTTATTCTGTTCATTGTTCACAGCTCCCATGTGTGGAGGACAGCTGAAAGGGCCTGGCGGTGTGATTACGTCACCTAATTACCCGGTTCAGTACGACAATAACGCAAACTGCACATGGGTCATCACAGCTACAGATCCAACAAAGGTGTGTACAAATCTGTAAATTCAGTAATTCTTTGTAAACGGCAATTTTTAACCACTTTTTGCACACTTGCTCCTGTTAATATGGGTGCTGCTGGGGGCTTTCAATTAGTTTGTTTCGTAACGGCTGGAGGACTGTTTCTGGGGGTTGCAGCCTGCAGACTCCGACGCAAGCTCGCTCCTGGAGAAATGTGAGCGATAAGAAAAAATGAGACAAGTCTGGCAGTGTTCCAAAGCAAGACAAAGGGAGTGGATACACACACCTGTGGAGAGTGGAGTAATGGGAAGATTTGGGAGCACGCTCAGGGGAGATCATGAAGTGTCACAGCCATTGACTTTGGAGTTGTGTTCAAGGCCACCCAGCTGCCTCGGCCGCCAAAGCGCTCCTTCTTTTTGCAAACTCGTACAAAAGGTTTTTTATAAATATGCTCATTCATTTTGAAGGCAAGGCTATCTCAGGTGAACTTGCACTGCTCCCTGTCATTGTCATGTCGACTTTGAGCTTTGTGGATCAACATCCACTGAATTAGGTTTACTTCTGTTTGAAGCTGAATTCTACCTCTAAAATAGGTAACACATACTGGAATAAATTGCATTAATGTGATATTTATAGACCAGCTGCACAAGCTTTTGCATCTGTTTGTATGAACAGTTAGCAGCTCCATGATCTCAGTGACAATAGAATAGGAACAGCAAAAGCAAAAATTTACTCTTGAGACTGATAGAAGGGCAACTTTACAATCGTGGATTAACACAGATTAAATGTTGTTCCACCAACTCTGGTAACTGTCACAATTCACTTGTAGTATTAATTTGGATCTAATTTATCTTGCATTTCTGGGGTAATCCATATAAAACAAAAGCTGTCACAAAATTGTTTATCTTTCTCTCATCACAGTAGGGTAAAACTTTTTTTTAGTAATATGGAGGGTTTATAAATTATCAGAGAAAACATTGATATGAACATTTTCTTTTTCAAGATTTCTTTCATTAGCACCTGCCCTGCCACTGAACTAGAATTTTGCAGCATGAACGCAACCTATTGCAGTACATCAGCTTTTTTTTTTCTTCAAAAATAGGAAATACATTTCTTTCCTGAGCACGACAGCTGGCTCCTTGTGGTTCACCAGCACTGATTTCTGGACCAAGACAAGACATTCGTTCATATGCAGTGATAACACATTCAGTTCAGACCCATTTTGCGCCAATATTTGAAGCAATTAGATTACTGGTCGTTATTGCTTCCTGTCCTGAGTACGCCCTCGCACATTCCTTCCCACTCGCTGACACCCTTGGGTAGACGCATCTAGAGTCGAAAGTGCACTTTGGACTGCCACTGCGACTGCGTGTGAGCTCAGATGAAGATGGAGCGGGCCTGGTCTTGCTGTTTAGAGGGGCTAATGTGCTTCTATTCCTGCCGACCCAGGCAAGTGCAGACAGAGGACACATTGGGTCAGTCAGAACCTCTCTGACGCAGCCCTCTCTCGACACAATGAGCGATGTTGCTCCTCACCACTTGTTCATGATGTGCCAAGTTTCTAAATCTGGCTCTGAGCTGACAGAAATGTTCCGTATGTAAAGATGGAGACACATGAGATATCTGCTAAAGCTGGGGTACCTCTGTTAACATTGGTTTTAAAACCAATGTTGGCTGACAAACATTGTAAAAAATCCATCTTACCAGGTGCTATCACTAGTTTTCACATGCTTGTTTTATGGCCTCTTGCACATCGTCAGATCAACTTTATCAGACAGAAAAGAGAAAAAGAAAGGACTGTTGTCACTCCATTTTTTAACCAGCCCAAAGTAAATACCGTATGCTGAATAAAATAGGTTTTCTAATAAGATGAAGACTGTATGTTGTGGTCTGATTTGTTCACAAGTTAAGTTTATGAGAATAAAAAAAATAAAAATGTACCCATGGTTTTAGAAGGCATCTCTTTGAATAGGCAGTTCAACACAAGGAAGCACATGTTTTAAGCCTAATTCCCAATTTCTCTCTTCTCTTTCATTTAGTTTGAGTACAATGTGTTGCTTTTATAATGGAAGTACATGGGCCTTTTGTTTGTTCAGGATTTTTGTGAGAAGAAAAGAGATGCCAAAGCAGTGTTGCTAAAGGCTCTCTGTGATTGGAAATGATACAATGGTTCATTATTCAGACTGAAGACAGCGCTCTGAGATCTAATTTTCCCTCAAAGTACTGCTATTACAATATGTGGAGGAAATCCACATTTAAATATGGAAATAGTTTGACCCAACTGACTGTTTCCAAAGCTTGTATCAAACCAAAGACATAACAAACAAACCAAAAACTTGTTCAACATAATTATTTCCCATGTTTTTAATTTGATTTAGTTAGTCCCCACATTACTTTATCTTTGGTACTCTCCCCACTCTCACTTGCTTGTAGCAACAAGATGAGTTTGCTTTGCAACTCTTTTTATCGAACAATCTGACCTATTTTTGCAACCCACCATCCATCTCTTCTTTCTACCTTGGCGATTTTCATTAAGCACTGGGTTTAACATTGGACAGAATGCAATTTGCATTTATATAAGCTTTTTCATTAGCTCTCGAACCCCCTGAAAACATTTGACGGAAATCATTGGCCCATTTTCAAATATACGACAAAGGCTGAATATGGACATTAATGTAAGACGTACACGCACATTTTGCTTTATCACTTCATTTTTCTAATGGTCCTGGCCTTGTCCTTGTTTTTATGCTGCTATTATACAAATTGCATGTATTAATTAACATATTATATGTATCTGCACAATGTATTATCTTCATCCATCTTGTATTATCTTCATCCATCTTGTATTATCACGATAATATTAAAAACCCTCCAATGTCTGCATAATGTTATAATTCAAAGCTAGGGCACCTATCTTCCAAACTATATAAAAAAAAGGTCTAACCTCCAAATAGATCCTTGCTCTCAAAACAGTTTGCTTCTATCACTAGTTTTCCCCTTCTGGATTAGGGAGGTGGCAGTCAGGGCTGCACCCAGTACACAATAACACCAGCCCCTTGTTCTTTCAGTGGGGGCTTCAGGCAAAATGGGGTTACGTTTCTTGCCCAAGGACACAACGACACCAGTGGGTGTCGAGAAGTAGGTCTCGTGGTGAGCTTAAACCCACAACCTTCAGGCCCAAAGGCCAATGCTCTACCTGTCGCCCCATTAATATAAAGGTAGCAAAGTTTGTTCACATTTGTTTCTTGAAAAATGTGGTACCCCAGCTGCACAATTCTAGCTCTTTTCTCTCACACAGGCCATGGTCTCAACAGATTACTTCTGAAAAATGTAAATTGTCTTGCACGTTGTCTTTCATATTGCGTTATAGTACACATATATTTCAACAAGCTCATTTGTTCTTTTATCAGTCTGAAGCCATACCACGCTGAGCACACAGGAGGCAGATAGCAGTGACTGGAAATGTGCCAAAGTCTTGTTCAAAGAGATTGATGGATGAATAGATGGAATGAGGAATGGGAGCTGACAGATGCCACAGTGGCGTTCCTCTGCTGCATGTGTCCTCTACAAGCGCTCTAACCCCAACCTTTCTGTCCCCTCTCGGAGCATAGGTGATCAAGCTGAACTTTGAGGACTTTGACCTGGAGAGAGGCTACGACACACTGACGGTGGGGGATGGTGAGGTGGTGGGAGACCAGAAGACAGTCTTCCATGTGTAAGTCATATTAAACCTTGCCTTACATCTCCAACTCATTAATTATAGCACTGTCTTTTCGGGCTGCATGATTTTGGCAAAATATCTAATTGCAATATTTCTGACCAACATTGAAATGTGTCTGTAAAAAAAGTCTTATTTTGCATCAATCTGTGGAACAGTTCAGTGAATAACCTTAAATGAATATTTATTTGAGAAGTTTCAACAGAATATTGATTGTTACATTTTCCCTGTCGTCCTGGATCTGTGTATACAGTTTATGTTTTTGTGTGACAAAAACAAAGCAAACCAATGAAAATCCTTATTTTGGTAAATGTATCAAGAGAATTCCATGAAAAAATTACACACCTCGTGCACAATGCCCATACATTTTGCAATATGTTTAAAATATTCAAACCTTCATAACAACTTTTTATGTTCTTGTAGCAACCAAAGATTCACTGCACAAATGTAAAAAAATAAATAAAAAATCTCTTGTTTCAACAAGATATGACAAGGTTTCAACAATAAATATGTAAATTGTGAACAAGGGAAAGAGACATTTTCTCAAATCAAGACACAATGTCCCAAATTCAAGTGATCTTTTTTGTATCTTTAATCTGTTTTTTAGTTTGCAAAGAACTTAAAACATTTGTGCCTTGAATTGCTAATTCAAAAGGCGAAGATTTAGATTTAATTTTGAACGTGCAGATGTACTGACTAGGGATGTAAATCGGTGACCGTTTAACCGGTGGTTGACCGTCACAGCGTTAACCGGTCAAAGCTGTCGGTTGAAAAAAAAAGAAAAGGAGGAGAGGGGAGGTCTCTTAATAACGTTATTTTAAGCCCTATTCGTACGGTGTGACGAGCGGGTCCGTGTCGGGCTTTGTGCGGCAATGTATTAGTAAACTCCGGGCCGACTTTCATGCCGCACACGCCACGCACGCACGCGCACACACACACACACACACACACACACCTTCCATTGATATGTAACATCCACATGCATCATCCATACTCTCGTCCGTCTCTCCCCTCTGTTACTAGTTTGCCAAAGTTGCACACTTGTGCGGGCCAGAACTACATTGGGACTTACATTCACGCACACACACGGATACACACATAAACACACACACACATACCGTTCTCTCACGCTCCTCTGTTTCACGCAGCCCGAAGGATCCTCGCAAATACGCGGCTTCAGTCAAACCACATGGGAACATGTTTGTGCTGTTGGTCCTTGTCATTAGATCAGCTCCACAAGCATCAATTGTATTTAAACTTTAGCGGAGACCTGCGCGGCTCGTTACTCGCTGCTCTGACCGTGTCAACGAGCCGTGATTTGCTGCTAAAAAGCTTTAACCCGCAGCACAGATGAATGGGAAGATTAAAAAAGCAGTTATCTGTGCGCGAAGGTGCCGAGGCTGTTGCGGGTTTTGGTACTGCCGTCTCGGCTCTGATCCAGTAGAACGCAGAGCTGCACTTATGAAAAGTATGCGGCTCGAAATGGCTGTTATTTCAAAGAACGTGGATTATTTTAAACTACGCGGTTAACCGGTTTCAACCGGTTAATGAGGCTCGGTGGTCGGTCATGAAAATTCATAGTTTTTTACATCCCTAGTACTGACTATGCGTTATCAACTTGTCCAATGCATCTCTGGATTACTCTTGGATTACTCACACTACAAAAGTCACTTATTATCATTTATATGAAGATAATGAACAATGAGCCATTTAGAAATAAGGATTACAATTTAATTTTGATAGCATATCCGGCTGGCTGGGATAGAGAAATTGACAGCCGATTTTGTGCAGAGGGAGACAATTTGTTGTGAAGTGTCCAAATTGCATAGGACAGATTTTGCAGCTCCAAAAATCCATCTGAAAGTTCCCAAGCTCCCAATATAATATTATGGACATCACATTTAGGAGGTCTGTCACTTTTATCTCCTCTAACTTCCTTTGGCTTTTACTCCCTCCCTTTATTCCAGTTCGGTCTTTAGAAGTAATTTTCTTTTTTTTTCCTCTCTCATGCACCATAGCATTTTTTTCTGCTTCCCCTGCACCTAGCGGCAGCCTGTTCTCCCCTCTTCCCCTGTAGCTCTTTTCCTTCCCTCTTATTTCATCACCACCTGATGCAGCAGCGCATAAAAAATAGATGCAGCTCCACATTGTCAATCATTGCTCTTCAATGTTCAAGATAAGTTTGCTGTCATGTGTAGTTGCAAGGGTAACTACACAGATATACCCGTATAGAAGTGCTCTTCCAGATGCCACCATCACTGTGCGCATGAATTATGTGTAAATTTAACGCCTTACTAAACTTTTATCGAATAATTCTTACCCAAGCTTGTTTCCCTGGTTTGAAACGGAGAGGAGGTGCCAGATGAATGGGTTTTAGTGTTCATTTATAGACCAAGGTATAAACACTGTAAACATTCAGTTTCTGTCTTAACTATGCAAATACTGTAGCACTTACTGCTCTTCAGCTGTAAAAAATAATACAGGAAAAGTGCAGCTAACAGATTACTGTGAACCCTTGTTTATAGCAAGCGTCATGTTCTAAAAATAACCCACAATTCCGCAAAAGTAGCAGCTACATGTCGTAATGTGGTCAAGCCCCTTACCTCATACTCTAAACACTAATCACCTGAACTCACGACTGCTGAAGTGCGATCATGGAGATATCAAACCTGTACGTTGTAGGTCTGAGTGCTGCTGCAGCTGTCAAATGCCGCACCTACACTATAAAATGCACCTGTAGAGGACGCCGTGCTGAGGGAAGGAGGGCTTCGGGAAGGCCATGATTGTTATTAATTACATTGGCGCACATGAGACACTACATTGTCATAACATTATATAAAGGTAACTGTCATGTTATGCTTTTGGTTATAGGATGCTGTTGTAGTACAGCGGTGGATCAGTGATATGAACTTGATCAATCCCAGCTCCAAACAGTGCATATATTGGTGTTGTGTCCTCGTGCAAAAGCAGCAAGCTCCACACTCCTCGGTGTCTCAATGATTGTGCTGAATGGACAATTCCTAGATTGAGCCCAAAAGTACTTTGTACATTAAGGGCTGCATTTATTCCTTGTCGTACTATAGAACAAAAGGTTATATCCTAGATAGACACATGTAGATACATGTAGTTTCCCAATAGTATGTTTAAAAATAGTTAAAGGGGAATTATGTATTACTTAGCTTATTGCTTATTTATTGTTTACTCATTTCCTTCTCCTTTTTTGACTTTTGGTCGTTCTGAGCAATTGTCTTAAAAATCTTTCTAACTCACGGTGAAAAGAAAGTTCACGTAGTCAGGTGTTTCCTCCTCTGCCTGAGAATTCTCTTTAATGATGCCACAGAATGCAGGCCCTTTAGCTTTGAAGTGACACTTAGTGGAATAGGCCAAAACTCTTTGCATAATAACTGTACAACACATATAATGAGATGGAAGAAATGCATTTCCTCCAATTTACTTCGATGACTTATCTCCTTAACAGTTTTTTTTTCTTTGTTCCCTTTCCCTTCAGTCTGTCTGGAACCACCACTCCAGACCTTGTAGTGAGCACCAGTCACCAGATGTGGCTCAACTTTAAAACGGATGACACCAGCGGCTCCCTTGGCTTCAAGGTTTCGTACGAGGGTAAGAGAATTTGCCTCATTTTCATTCACAGTCCTCCAGCTAGTAGTAGTAATAGAAAAACTAAAATGTGTCTATAAAGAATTATAATGCTAACTAATGCCTGATCGAAAGGGGTGGATTGCCCCAGTCTGGGATGAATAAAGGATCTCTTTTTGCCAACTGGGGGAGCTACATTATATTCAATAAACCAATCCATCAATCTGTATTTGTAGAAAACTCTTCACACAAAAACTTAACACAAAATGCCTCACAGTTCATGAAAACATTGACCCAACAACCCATAGGACTGTGTATCCTTCAGAATGAGTAATGCTTTTGGCCTGCCATCTAATTATCCACCCCATTTTAACAATTGAATATATTTATTTTGGTGAAAATCCATTCCTTTTTATTTCAAAATATCTCACTGACCAAATAAATTATATTTCTATAAATCATTTTTTAACAGACCCACCCCAATATGGGTTAATTTGGATAGTTTATGAAAGTAGAAAGAACATTTATTTGAACACACATGGTTTCACACAAGAACTAACAATGACTGAAAAAAGCATATGCCTTTTCATGTATAATGTATTGATGGGGCAAATACACCATTAAAATAAAAAAACAAATCCGTCTTAAATGTTAGAATTGTAAAAAATCTGAATAATCTCTACTAACTCCTCAACTCAACTGGTTTACCGTAATTATGAAGCCCATCCTTTTGAGGGCCACATATGAGATAATTTAGTTTCATTTCTGTTCCTTCGGAGACATCGAGTGCATGTTATTTATTTTGTGATTATGCAAGTTCATCCCACCCTCTGATAACTCGTCTCTCACACGCACAGTGAATTGTCCCCCCTGCTTGCAATTTATTATTTTTCATCAGTAAAAATAACAAAGAAAGTAGAGCAGCAGGCTGAGGCAAAGAGTAATTAAAACAACAATCGTGTTTAATGAGGAGGGGGGGACTCTCTGAACTTCTTCACCTCCCAGATCGGAGCACCCAAAATCTCATTTGCAGTTACTGTATTTTAAGGTCTATTATTATGTGCTTGTAACCTTTTGACAATGCCTTGGATTGACAACACACCTTTATGTTGTGTTTATAGACACTAATTGTGAGTGCGCTTCCTTTATATGTATTAGTGGAGACGGAAAGTGAAGATACACTTTTTTAAATGCATCCTTGTACATCTATTTTTTTTATTTCTATAACTTGTTTGCAGTATTTGTCAAACCAAATTCTTAGTTGATGACATCCTGCTACTTCCAAGTATAAAACAATGATTGCTCATTAGAAATATTGTTGTCCTCAAGTATACTGTGACAAAACTGATACATTTGAGTAAGATATCTTACTTTAGTATTCATTCCAAAAACAAAATAAGCAGACATATGTTGTGGAAGCCATTTAGCCTAGAGGTTTTAGCTCAATGGCTTGATCAATCCTGTCTTTGCCTTAACATTAGTAAAACAAAGGTTGTTTTTTATTTTTTATTTTCGAAAACCAATGCACATGACACAAACTAAGGCATTTGTATTCAGAAACATTTTCAATGTCAAAGGGTTAGTTTAGACTTAAATAAAAAAGAAAAAAAAACATGACTAGAACTCTCTAATTTAACCATGCCAATTTCAGATATATATCTGACCCTGTGTCTCTCTGGAGGCAGCTCGAACATTTATGCATTTGCTTATTTTCTTGCATTTATCCGACTCTATCACCTGTTGGGGGCAGGCCGCAAATAGTTGCGAGACCCCTTGAGTCAGTGTATAAACAGGCCTTAAAAAAGTTAGACAAAAAGCCTTTGAGGCAGCATCACTTTAACATCTTAGTTTCAAACCTGTGTCTTGTATTTAAAGTTCTAAATGGCTTGTCTCCTGACTTTTAAAAAGACTTTTAAAAAGATTTGTGAACTTCAGAGCAATCCACTCAATTAGATCCACAAGAATAGTCTATACGCTTGATTGTGCTATGTGTGTGTGTGTGTAACTGTGTGCGAATGCCTGCATGTGTGTGGGAATGCATCAGTGTTTGCCCTGTGTATATCATATATTTTATGGTTTGTATGTTTGTGCTACTTTGTTTCCACCTTTACGTGGAGTTTTCTTCCCTGTCGGGGGACTACAAATGTAAATTGGCCTAAGGCTAACTCCAACAATGCATCAAATTGAAACATTTAAGTTCTAATTGTACATGGTCGCTTTTTAAGATAAATTAAGTAAAGAAAGAATTTGGCTATTGCTTTATTAGATTTAGGTCAGCTCTTGGGTGATTTTGCCTGCATAGTGACCTTAGATTAGAGATTTTTTAATTGGCCCTGTGGGGTATTTCTGTTTTCTGTCCGTTCAAATTGTATTGTGTCTGGATTTTATGAGGTTAGTAGTGCAAGGTTTATGTTAAACACAACACAACACATAGTTGAACTGAGGGCAGTGATATTATCATGGTTTTGTATGAAAAGTTTCAAGTGCACATTGGGTTTAAGGTACACAACTTAATTATTCTTGTAGGGCAGTTTGTTCTACGCATTTTACCCATTAATGCCACTAGGGTCAAATGGTTTGGGAAACTGGAGCGTCCAGAGGAAACTCACCCAGACATGGGGAGAAACCTGCAAACTCCACTCATAAAAGTCGGCTCAGGAACCCACATGAGTACTGTTAGTAACCCCACATTGGTTTTCTGTGCAGTCAAGAAAAACTCATATAAGATAGATGGATAGATCGACAAATACTTTATTGATCCCCATTTGAGAAATTCAGTTATAATGTACATGAGGTATTATTTAAAAGAGTGTCATAAAAAAGTTTGTTGTATAAATTGTGCCTCATCAAGTGAAACATCTCATCAAGTCATATTGTTTCCATATTATCAACAAATTGCCTTTGGCTTGATTTTCTGAGATAAAAAGATACAATTCAGATAAATGCCTAAAGAAACATTAACGAAGGCATCATTTACACAGATTTGACACAGTAATTGGTTATACAAGAAAAAAGAATATATAGTGGATGGATATACTTTTGAGTTGTGTCTGATGAGTGCAATACAGTACAGTATGTCTCAGCCATCTGCAGCACATCCTCTCAGCTTCACCTCTCCACTCGTCTCGAAGGTGACTCCTGAGAGAGATCAATGAGTTGTCTTGTGCGCAGGGCCGCCTCAGGATAGCCGTAGATTCTGCAGTGGTGAACTCTAAATATGTCCTAACTAATGATCATCATTAGAGCATAGTATGGATTTACACCCGGCATCACCCCTGCTGCGATTTAAAACTGTATTAACACCTGTCATAGTTTCCTGGATGGATGATCTGATTCCCTCCTATCCGGACGCCTCCATGGGATACCTCGCTGCTCTCCCATCTCTGAGCTGCTACGGCGGTATAGCAGCAGGAGGAGTGACTAGAATATTAAACGTTGCATAAATCTTTTGTTAATGAAATTGGTCTGTGTGGTTTTAAGGCATAAGGATAGTCTTCATAAGTGTATGTGTGAAAATGTCGATGTAAGCTTTTAACACGGCCCAGCATCACAGTAACACAATTCTTTGGAGGGTGTATGGGCAGGTCTGAGCAATTCAGCAGATTATCGAGGGCCCAGGTCTCGTCTCAAAACATGAGGAGACTGATTGGAGACTTTAATTCTTCAATTTGTATGTCTTGGCTTTTAACTCATTTTACATGTACTTTAATGTATCATAATCTGCTTCCTTCTGTGCATGTACATAACTTTAGGCAGCTGGAGTTGTTGTAAATGTGCTGTGCAAACAAAGCTGGCATTGACATAGATATTGACAATGCAGGAGTAGACAACACGCATTATAATAAGGTGTAATTAAGCTGTTTTAAGAGATTCTGGACTGAAAATGGAGATGCATTGCAAAATAATAAGTCACATTTCTTGCCACTATAGCACTGTAATAAAACATGAACATAGTGACCATTTGTGCTATTCATTCATGTCCATAGATATGCTCTCACTTTAAGCAAATTCACATTTTGGCGCTAGAACACTTTTCTATAATGCCTCAGCAGTATGAAAACACCAATGCTTATTTCCCATACATATAGTTTGTTAATTGCTATTGCTTGCCGGAATCAATAGCTATATTTATTGTTGTCTAAATGTTCTTTCTATTCGGGCCCTAATAGTTATCGGAGAATGCATTAGTCCAATTCAAAAGAGCCCAAATGAGTGCATAATTTGTCTGGATTTCTGCAGACTGCAAAACCAAACTGTCGATTTAGTTTGCCAATAAAGTAATTACATTTAAATCTATATGGTTCATAGCAGGATTTGAGAGGCTTGAGAATGTGATGCATGTCCCAGCAATGTCTCACTTTTAGATACTGCGTCTTCATTTAGTTGGCTGGCAGAGATCGATCGGAGTGCTTGAGGCTATGGTGGATTGATATAACTACAAATTTTGTGATGTGGCTTGCTTTGCTACTGCATAAAATCCACCTAATGTGTCTGTGTGTGTGTGTTGTGTACTTGTGTGTTTTGCAGAGATTGACCAAGGCAGCTGTGGAGACCCGGGGATACCTGCTTACGGAAAAAGGGAAGGCACGGGCTTCAGACACGGAGACAAACTGTTCTTTGAGTGTCTGTCGGCATTCGAGTTGGTGGGGAAAAAGAACATTACGTGTCAGAAGAACAACCAGTGGTCTGCCAAGAAACCCAGCTGTGTCTGTAAGTGGGATCACGATTTTGAATTCTTCGGTAATGAGGAAATGAGTGAAGTGACATTTCGGATTCATTTTTTAACAATAAACAAAACACAAGCTGATAGAAATGAGCTATGCTGCTGGAAACACTTCAAATTAGCAATTATGCTCACCCAGAATGCTAGCAAAGAAATGTGGTCTCTGGTACGTGCCTGTTTAACTATTAATTGGATTGTTTTGCAACCATATATGGTTGAATCTGAATGTTGAAGGAGAAGACCAAACAAGTGCTGAGGTCAGTTGTTGTGTGTGCCTTATTGCGGAAGAAGCAGATTAGAACTAACTCAAATATACATATTACAATATACATATTTTTAAAGTGAGTGTGAGTGAGTACTTTTCAATATAAGTGCATGGGAGCAAAAACTTCACTCACAAGCAGTGTTGTTTTTGGCAGCCGTTTTAGTTTTAGTCTTAGTCTTAGTCTTTTGGACGAAAATGCTTTTTTGTTTTAGTCACATTTTA
>JAPMNZ010939070.1:0-23771 GCA_029875035.1 Pomatoschistus microps | reverse complement strand
GGATTGGGGGCTTGTTGGGTATTAGAACAATATTTGAACCTGGAACATTGTAAAGTGCCTCGGGGGACCTTGGTCTGTAAAAATGTTATCTGGACCCTAACCCTACTATTGTGTGATGTCAGTCATAAACACAATCCAGGGAAGCCGCACTGACAGCTAAAGAATAAAAATACAGATATGATTTAATGGTTTTAATTTAAAAATAGCTTTTGGGGGGGGTAGAAACAGAATGACATGTAAACTTGTCATTCATAATGTTTCAGAAGTTATTAAAAACAGACATGTTAATAATTACTGTACAGTCTTTTTTACCCAAAAACATGTAACAGAGTGTTACCATTTTATAGTCTCGCTCGCCATTTACACATTCATTCTGACTAAAGCTGCTGTATTGATCCAAGCTGTTGCTTTTCTGAATTTGTCATATTCAAATGGTTAGAGTGACATACAAAGTCATTTTTGCTCAAAGGTAAAAAAACATCTGCAGTGGAGCGGTGCCTTTAATGTGACCATGTTTCACTCACATCCCCCACATGACGGGACTTAATATGGAAGACTTGTTTCTTTGAGGACATGGTTTTATTGAGATTGCATATGTACTTAATGTATGGTTATGTATAAGTCATGGGCTTTGTTTAAGTAACATTTTGCACACAAGATTGGATCACAACGTGCCTGTACATACTGAGAGCTGATGAAGGCAGCTGAAAAATGTGATCTAAAGATGTGACACAGGCCAAGAGCACATGCATGTGAAAATCTGTGATGGAACCTAACTCTTAAGCCTGATTTTAGTGCATAATAATACAAGTTAGTCCAAGTGTTTGTACCTCTGCAACTCTCTCCAGCAGTGGCTCTAACCAGTGGTCGTTACATTCGCAGTGAGAGTCCAGGAAAGTGAGCACTGGGGCAGTGGCAGCATCTGCCCCTCGCACTCTTGAACGCATCAACCCTGAAGAAAACAAAACAAAATCAGAGAGAAAATCTAAGACCAAATAATAAGTAGCCAAAGACAAGAACGTTTCTGTTAAGTCTCAATTACCTTCTCTGCGGTCATTCCTCAAAACACGCACTTTCTCAATCTTTCCCAGAAGTGCTCCATCTTCAGCTACAATAATCAAAAAGTTTCCAACATCAGTACAAGATTTGAATGATCACTTTTAGAACAATAGAAACTTCAAAAGACTTACGGTTATCACTATAATCGTCCACTAAGATGATCTCTTTGACTAAATGGGATGGGCTTTTCTTTAAGACACTGAAAACAAAAGAGAAACCAAATATTTATCAACAAGTAGATGGGGGGAAAAAATCCATCATGTTTGAGACCCACCTGACCACTGTCCGCAGCAAAGCAGAGCGTGCCTCGTTGTGGAAAGTGATGACAACGCTGGAAGCCGGCAAGTCTGTTTTCCACTGTTTATGCCTGCAACTAAACACACAAAACAGTACAAATATGAAGTAAATATAGGACTGCACACATTAAGCTTGCCAAGACGAAGAAAAAAAAAAGACTTGTATTCTCCAATGCAGTGTTGTCAAAGTAATTTTTGAAGAAAATCATAGCATGTTACCAGCCGCAATATTTTATACCAAGGCTAATTTATTTGTGGAAATTATGCAAATACAAAACTTGCCTTTTGTATTAAAAAAGGTAATTTTGTTGAAATAATTTGTTTTCATAATTTGTTATTGCAGACTATATTAAACCACTACCATTTCGGCCCCTACACAAAGCCCCTGCTGCCCCTGCTGCTGCTGCTCTCCCTGTGCAGACTATAGAGAAGGACAGAGGACCCTACAGGCCAGAAGATTGATGTACATCAGCAAAAATCCAAGGTGTGCGTTTGTCCTCATGGTTTCTGTGGGCTGGTGTGGTCAGACGCAGACGAGCAGAACTCGGCGCTGCGAGCCTCGGCGCAGCAGCGTGCGGTGTGCGCACAACGGGCGCACATCTCAAATTAGGGATGCAGCTACGCAAGTCCTTCCACTACATATGACACGCGCTGTGTGTAGGGGACGTCATTATTTGGATGCTTATAATAAAAGCACATATTTTTGGTGGTTTTCCAGAGCATGTTGACTTTAAAGTTATGTATAACGTGCCACTGTTGCCAGTTATTATCACTGTTGGTCAATAGTAAGGTTTAATGATCATATCAGGGAACAGAATGTGTGTTTTGACATTTTTGCTCTAATGAATCTTAAGTTTTGATAGAGCTGTATCCATCAGAGCTGTACATACTGTAAATAGTAGATGTTCTATATTGTATTAGTATTATGTTTTGTAGTGTATCGTAGGAGTTCAGTCCTTTACTGCAGAGAACCATAATCCCCGGTTGTGCTCCTAGTCTTTCCATCACTGCTGCCCAAATGACACATCACTGCAAAATCAATAGAGGCACATTTCTCCTCTTTTAGTGGCCTAATGCCTCTCGCTGTCAGGTCAATAAATCAGCTCAGCCGGACGCTACTTTTTAAGACCAACGGCAGTCCACTAAAGCAGAAGAATAATAATGTTGTCATGGTGAGAGGTCAATAGACTGCGTTATGGTTGCGCAATTAGATGAATGCATTTCAGAATAAACTCTGGGGAAATTTAAAAAAGTTTAAAAAAATGTAATTTACATAGAAAATATTCAATATAATTTAAGTAAGGGTGGACTTAAAACTATTTACTACAAACATATTTTCTCTCTAAAATCCTTCCATCAACATTTATGAAATCAGGTGTCAACATAAATACATAAATGAAAGGTGCTTTAAAGTTAAGACATTAGAGAATTCTAAGACTCATGACACAAAAACTGCATAAAGAAACAAATCAGTGATATGATTTTTAAAAAGTAGAAAATAAAAATCAATTAGCCATCATAGACTTGTGAAGTGCAACTATACCTAAAACAATGAGTTAAAAAGTGTTATTAGTTTTATTAGAGATAATAAACATGTGGACTTTTCATTAAAGAAGTAATATTTGTTTTTTTAAGTGAGGGCTTTTGTCAACTTAACTCTAGTGAAAAATCCTTGTCTTAATCCTTGGGAAAATATATCAAACTCTAAGTGGCCGTCAACAAGAAGCACAAAGACATAACAGAAGATGATGATTACTCAATTGTGAGGTGAATGAAAGTTGGAACGCGCCATTTTAGGAATCAAACCTCAGAAAAACAAACCTGCTGCTCAGCCACATAACTGAGAACAATCAGAATGCACAACATGTAGTTTGAGTTATGAATAGAACCGAGAATGTACTCCTCTGTGGGAGTCTGCTCAGCTACTTCCTAGATTTCATCAGATAGACAACAATGGGGGGTGTTTCCAAGAGATTCTATCCACTGGAGCACTAATTACTCAGATAGGCAGACAATCAAAGAGCCCAGGCACACACGCATCAAATGAAAAACATCTTAATAGAACGCTCCAAAGTTAAAACCCATAAATATTCTTTACTGAAATGGCTCAATGAGATGTAGATCCATGGATGTAAGCCCATACTCACTGGTCATGTCGAGTATCAGGCACAGCTCGGTCCATGCGCAGTTTGTCACTTTCCACTTGGTTAAATTTGTTTCTTGCATAGGGGTCCTGTCCCGGTCGAACAACCGTAGCGCCAACGTACAGGTCCTGATCGAAGTCCTGCCATCGCACTTTCCCTGCGACACACACACACAAATGTCTTATTTACAAATCCCTTGGCTGAATAAAGATATTATTGTAATTACATTCATAGCAATAAAAACATTCAAAATCACAGAGCAAAAGAATGAATGAACAAACATAATTGCAACTTAAAACCATGGGCATTTTAAACATGTTGTAGGAGCCATAAATGTAATATAACAGTGGGCTGTGATTTGATTGGGTGATATGCCGGGTGTGGGTCACGTGGTTACTGGGGCGGTGTCTACTACCGATTTCATTCATAAAACCGAGGTAAGAACTAAGTAGAGAGAGGGGGGGCTGGGTCGCCGTAGTTTTTGTTGACCGTTTGTTTGTGTTCTTTTTTGTGCCTTCGTTTACTCACTGTTTTTTAAATCTCAAGACGTATCTTATGTTATCACCTCATCCGTATCTGTTCATTAAAAACGCCACTAAACGCAATCCATGTCGAAGTGTGCACTGTGACAGCCAAGCAGCGCGTCATACAAATAGACGAACCTGGTTTTCTCCTCTCAAGCGGCAATAGGCAGGAGTCGCTACACATGTTATTGATATTAATATTAATATTAACAATGACAGTAATCCACAGATATTCTGTTTAAGGGACAGAAAATAAGTTTTGAAAAATGAAAATTCAACAGCCTTAACCCTAACACAGAATGCTCTTCACGACTGACAGAAGAAGCAGTAGTTTGAAAGCGCCAAGAAGGCAACAGGGCGAGGTTCCATCCACACAAGAGGTCAATAATACGTCTCACTGCAGATTATTACATTGCCTTTTCTTAATTCTTGTGAATTTCAGAAAACAATTTTTGAGCAGTCAAACAGCTGTCTATCCGTCAGTCCTGCTATAACATTCTACAGTGCTAAAAGGAGAAAGTTGTCATGTTTAATTTGCCAGTTTATCTTTGAGTGCACAGACACGTGCATAATAATAAACTAATTAGCTGTTTGCTGCTGCTATGCTAATGAGCTGTGTTAAGCATATGGTATTGTGAGATTACACTTTCTGTGTGTGACAGGCAGAGGAGAGAAGCTGAGCCTGACGACTGGGGGAGCACTCTCCTCGGTGCAGACTCTCGCTGACAGAAAGACACTATGTCTGGCATGCTAATTACTGATCCCAATGAGCTGCCTGTTACTGCAGCTCTGCATCATGTCCTCCTGCTTTAACATGTTTTTGTCATGAACATTTGGACAAACTGGACAAACATGTGGGAAATTCCTCCTTGGACCACAGGCATTACTTTCTTCAAACGTTACCAACACAGCTTTAGTGTATGTACTGTTCATCTGGAAGGTCAGAAAGATTCCTGTGCCCGAGCAGACAAGAGTATAAAACATGGCAATCTCCATGGAAACAAGTGAGCACATAAAGTAATACAACCTCCTGGAATTGAACTGATGAGATATGTTTAACCAAACAATGGAACATTCCTAAGACTAAAATACATTTAGATTAGGACCAATAGGTGTTGAACCCGTCACCAGAAAACCTACCACTTCTATGCAGTATATACACCAGGAGTTTACACACACTACGTAAAAGACATTTTCTCACCATCTGAAATTACTCTTCTGACTTGAAGAAATCAATATTGTGGCATTGAGCAAGAAATATTACTACATTTGAAATATTTAAACAGTTGAGAAAATAAAGTTGCATGTCATTGTTTAAACTTCTGGTTTCTACAGTTCATTCTCTTCATGAGCTTACTATATGTTTGCATCATTTTAACTTTAAGTCCTCAATTCTTTTGTATTGCCTTTTGATAGTTGGCTCTCTTCTACCTCGCAACATTTTTTCCCAAGCTACGAGCTTGACAATATCAAAGCTGGGACAGAGATAGAAAATGTCAGTCTCCAGTGAAACGCCCTTCAACATTTGGATTTCTATTGCAGCAGCATCAGATAAGGGAGTGTTGGGCTTTCACAGGTCACAGACTCCTGCAGGACGAGAGGTTATGACTCAACAAAGGAAAAGGCCATTTTTAAACACCACCGAATCTTAATGCTCATTATTTACAACTTTACAACCAGTTTTTATTGATTCAATCAATCAACATTTATTTGTAAAGCACATTTTAACTGCCAAGGCAAACCAAACAAACAAGTGATTATATTATTAATATATTGTGTTAGAGCAACAAAGCTCCCGGGGAAGACCTAGGACAGACTGGTGGGAAAATGTCTTTCTCTCAGCTGGCCTGGGTCCCCCCAGATGAGCTGGAGGAGGTGGGTGTGGATTGGGAAGTCTGGGCGTCTCTGCTTAGAATGCTGCCCCCACGACCCGGCAACGGATGAAGCATAAGAAAATGGATGGATGGATATTGTGTTGATAAAATGAATAATGATATAGTTTAACAATGATGAAAGTTTAGCATGTGCAAGAATATATTTGTCAGACAATATAAAGTTCCCCGGACCAAAGTGATATCATTCCCATCAAAACAAAGTGGCGAACCTTTGGGTACCAAGCCTTGGCTNNNNCCCTGGAACTCACTCCCAAAACACATCAGCAACTCAAAACTGTAGATACACAACTGTTTAATTTGTCCAATAAATGCCATCCAAGTCAATGTATTATTATGATTATGATTATTATTATGAGAAATTACAAATATCATGTATTATTTGAGGATAGAGGACGCTACCTGGAGGAAGAGTTTCAAGCAGGTTGGTTTTGTCGTCTGAATTGTGCAACTTTTTACTGAGTGAGTCACTGGAGCTCCATTCATCCTGAAAACAGACAAAAAAACCACATAAACCCTTTCGTCATCACAGATCATGCAAAACATTTTTACTTAGTTACATTTGCTTACAATTCATCAAAATGGTTTTAAAGATACCTTATACAAAATGCATATGTGTAAAATAAAAAAGGCCACTCATTACAAAATTTGCTACAAGGAGAAGAAAAACACTGCATTGATCATAATATATACAAATGCTCTTTATGGACAAACTGTTCTTCTTTTAACTCTATTATTTTAGGCCACGGTGAAATGTATGTAAAATGTATCCTCAGAATCAGAATTATTTGTATTGCCATTGTGAAAAACACGTCACAAACTAGGAAATAAAAAAACAAATAATAATAATATAATAAGGCTTCTGTACAACTTCTACTATATAAGTGCACCAAGTACACACAATAGAAGTTTAGCAGTCCAGTAAAGTGACAGTTAAGTCTGATTATAGTCCTGCATGTAATTAGTTTAGTTAATTTGTTTATTAGAATAGCACATATTAATCAATGCATTAACAAACGGATTATACACACATATTCTGAAATGTTCTAGCCTGACACACATGTGGAACTGGCTGATCAGGCTAGGAATAAGCACAACATCTAAATTGCAGCTTTATTTTTTTTCTCAAATCATCATCTAGTTTCCATACTTTTGAAAACCTCAAGGCCAGACTAAAACCACTTCATCTTTTCATCCCATTGATTTGAAGCACTTGTCCGCTGTTCTTCTTACATCCTCTCTATCGACTTAATCATCGTTTGTAATGGCAGCATGTTATCCCCGCACTTCAGATGACAAACAAAACTAAATGGCCGAGTCCATTTGAAAACAGACCCCATCGAGGCTCAGCGTGCATTAGTGACACTCAGTCGGAGCGCGTGCCTTCAGAAAATCGTTCACTCCATTATATTGTGAGTGGCCCGGGTTCACCTCTTAAACGCTGCATCGATCCTGTTCGCAGCTTCATCAGAGAAACCAGTGACACGTCTGATTATCCCACCGCTCGGAGGCAGAGAGTGGACATTATAGATTCTATGCACTTCATACTTTTGTGATGGACTTATTGTGGTCCTGCACTCCTTTAACTCCAGCTTAAGACTTCAAAAGCAATGACTTTGTATTTGAGGGGTTGGTCTTTGTACTTTCAGTCACAATGAAGTGGTAAGAAGTAAAACATAAAACTCAAAGCAAAACAAAGATGAGATTGTCAGCTGGGGTACCTAATGTTAGGTTCATTGTCTTGAGTGATATTAACATTGTATCTTTGTCGAACTTGTAAGAAAGAGCCCTGTGAATCACTGATGTTTTGGATTGAGTGAAGATGGTCCTGTTTTTGTCACTTATCTTCATGAAAAACAGATCTGAACATGTGACGGAGGCTAAAAATACATGTATGTGGAAATAGTGACTTGAATGTTACAAGAGCAAGGAACAAATTTTTTATATATTCTTTGTGGTTGGGAAGTTAGGTACCCCGGCTTTATTTCAATACATCTGGCCAAAGTGTGTTTCAGTGTGCACATATACCTATTTATGTTATAGTCAACAGTAACTTTACCATCAATTGTGGCCGATCTTGAGATATGATATATTGTTAACTTTATTTTAGTTTTTAGTTTTTTCTTTTACAATTTTATACATAGGTATTTGCCACACTTAGACAATCTCTTTTAAAAATCACCCTCTAACTTGTCAAACAAAACATTTTGACATTTCTTTTTCTCACTTATCAATCTTCCATCTGTCCTCCTCTTTTCAAACTTCTTTTCAAACTTTCTCCTCTTATTCTCCTTCCTGCTGCGTTTGTTTGGCAGCCGTTTGCTTTGACCGCCAGATGGACATGACACATGCAGAAAGGCAAAAATAGTTGAGATGGCAGTCACCAAACCAGCTCTTACGCTTCCCTTGGTATATCATTTTGAAATCAGATATGGCTCTATAGTATGTTTACAATGTTTGGACAAATGGAGCGTTTGGGTTTGATTGTAGAAGGAGGGAGAACATAGTGCTGGCGTTTCCCATGGTGTTTGCCTTAATGCAGAAGAGGCCGATTAGAGCCAACTCAAGTACGCTCAAGTAGGCTCAAGTAGCTGGAAAATAGAGCCAAATTTATGGGTATCAACGGCCAATGACCAATGAAGGTCTGTTACGCCTTGTAAGAAAACCACATTGCCAATAGTGCAAAGTTTTGACTTTGCACTATTGTCTATTGAGGGCGACAGTAGCTCAGTTGGTAGAGCATTGGCCTTTGAGCCAAAGGGTTGTGGGTTCGAGCCCAACCTTCACCATCGACTCCCACTGATGTCTGCTGTTGTTGTGTCCTTGGCAAGACACCTCTGGGAACATCAGCCACAGTGGGACGGCTGCGGCTGTAAAGTGCCAAACTGCCTTTGTGTCCTTTGGCAAGACACCTCACCCCCATTGCCTAGAATGAGTCTGGTGTGTGTGTGAATACTGGTTGCCTCGCTTCTGTCAGTGTGCCCCAAGGCAGCTGTGGCTACAGTAGTAGTTTATCACCACCGTGTATGGACTGAATGAATAATGATATGTGAAGCGTCTTTGAGTGTCCAAAAAAGCGCTATATAAAACCGATGCATTATTATTATTATTACAAAGTTGGGATAGAGGGCACTTGATTGTGAAGCCTAAGAATTGACCAAAGACAAAAACTAAAATCCTGGATGCAGCGTGATAAACTAAAAACGGTGCGTGTGACACAAACTGTTTCACACTTTCAATGTAGTGCCATATCACCCACCTCTGACTATGAGGAGCACACTGGTCCAGAGTCAGGACCAAAACATGGGGAGGCAACATTTCAAATTCATGCAGCCAAAATATAGAAGAGTCTTCCTGAATTTCTGTTTGGGGACCACTCTGCTTAGCTGTGCATAAAACTGAAAGATTTTACCCTCATCATTGTCATGTCATGTGATTATTAATGCTTGATCTATGTATTTCAATGTCCCCTTTCTTGTTTTGCAAAGCACTTTGAGTTGCCTTGTGTATGAATTAGGCAAAACTTCGTCCATGAGCCCTTCCATATTTGACTTTATAGAGCTTACAGTCTGGGTTTGGTGCTGAGCTTCATATATGTGCATCAAGACAAAATAACGCCCGACAAGTCAAATGTAAAAACATCACTTGGACTGAATGCTAAAGCAGCGTCTCCAGAACTATCCTGATACATAAAAGATGAGACTGTCAAACTGGATTTTTAGATTGAACAAGAAGTGGAACGAATTGGCTCGGATCAAAAGTGGAGCATCTTTTTAAAACACAACTGAATTTCCTGAAACAATTTCCTGAAACATTGTGCCAAAACGTTTCAGGAAATGACAAACATGAGGTTATATCACACGGTTCCCGTTTTTAGGACAAACCGTTTTCTACATTCATAAATTTAGAACTTCAAACTAGACTTATTTTAGGCACATAGTAATCAGTGCTACTAGTGTTGTCCAAACGTTTTCTTAGTTTTATTACAAATTCTCACTCTATGATCAATCAATGCCATCTCCTACTCTAAGTTTATATGAATGCAGTAATCTGACTAGGCTTTTAAAATAAGTTGTAATCATCGCGTTATTACCTAAATGATAAGTTTACATTGCATGCTTTCTTTGCACACACAGTCACTGTATAAGATGCAGAATTTCGGCATATTATTGAGTATTTTTGCACAAACCAAGTTACAAGGGTTTAAAAATGTCACAATACTCAGGGGTAATGGATGCCTGCTCTAAACATTATGTTCAGAGGGAAAAGAGACCAAAAACCAAATAAAGAGACTCATTGTGTACTCAACTAAAGTTTTTTTTCTTCAATGCGCAATATTATACCAATACAACAACATAAGATATGATTTCAAGGCTTGTGACGCAACAAATTACCAATAACCAACCACAAGAAGGACGCATACGACCTTTTAAAGCAATAATAAAAAATCTTTTTAAAGAAAACATATAGATAAAAATGTCCCCACTGTGGGACAAATAAAGGATCTCTTAATCTTAATCTTAATACATCCACTATAGCAAAGAAAAAGTACACACCGCATGTTGAATACAAAGGCCAAACATTTATTATTTTTAGTGCCATTATAATTGATTAAAGCTGTACAATTACATAACTACAAATATAAGTATGTCTTCTCAAGTCAAAACAAAATTCAACTTTTTTAGAAAACATAAAAATTGCATAGACATTTGCCAAAATTGTGCAGCTGTAATCAACTGTAGTTAAACGAACCAAATGGCCAAGTTGTGAAGAGCTGCCTTTAGTCCTTACACCTGCTCGGATAATGCTATAGCCTCTAAGCTCCGCGCGGATAAAGCCAAAGTGTGCGTGTCAACAAGTGCAGGCCCATATGAGTTTATGCAGCCAGCACAGATTCACTGTATTAGGCCAGCCGCTCACTTACATACACGCTGAGTACTTGTCTAACATCCAACAGTCACAGTATAATCCTCGATAATCTGATCACAACTGCTGTAGATTAACTCTTTGCTTCTTATCAGTCACACACGCATACACACACGAAAAGGCAATGCATCATGAACAACGTCATTTGACATTTTGGTAATATATCACACAGCTGTCTTTTAGCTATTAAACTAATCTGATTTACAGCAGCCGTTTATCACCTCAAACCCCTGAGGGAAACCAGGGAAATCTTTGGAAATTTGGAAACATAATTTTGTGCCTAAAGGAGATATATACTATAGATAACCAATGGTATGGGGAATATGGGAACATAGTGCTGTAACTATCTTAGAATGTGAATACGATCTCAATCTCAATTTGACAAAAATAAAATGGAAATAAAGGCAATTTTATCAGGAGGCAATTCATGATATTTTATTTGAGCAATGAACTTAACTTGACAACTAAATCAATCAATGTTTACAGTCATATTGAAAATCAGAAGATACAACTAAATACAGTACAAATATTGAATAATCGAGCAGTCATTTTTTGTTACATCATTGAACAATGGGTCTGATGGTTTCTGCTCACTGACTAATAACCATCAATACAGAGAAAACAATGTTGAAAACGAAATAAACATTTGACCAAAAGCACCAGCATGTAACTTTCTGTGGGTGGTGCATCACTATCTGCTGTTATACTTCACGAACCGTGGAAGTTTAAACCACACAAGGACTGATGGGGATAGACAACTTCAATGCCAGCTGTAGAAGATTGAGTGGACACATGTTTTATATTTAATGCACAAGTACATTTTATAGAATTTATATGTAGTAGTAGGTCTTTAGGAATTGTACAACTTCAAATCCAGTGTCTATACTTCACATTCGATGCCTCAGAAGAAGCTGTAACTGTGGAGAAAAATGGTTGGCACAACAAGGAGCCACAATCCGGATATAATTCAATTGGCTTCAAATGTTTTCAGGCATCTTCCAAAAACAAGTTTCTAAAAGGAGAAGCTTGAGGCTCGTCCTGCCTGAATCGACTCCAGCATTAGGTTTACTGTACTCTGCATGAACCTGACCTTTACCCGCCTGGAGAGTAATAGAACATGCATGCCCACTGGGGATTAGCGCAGAAAAGACAAAATGTTCATACTTCACTGACTGCTGCACTGAAGTGACAAGCTCCCCTTTTCAAAACCCAGGAAATATCAAACTGGGACATTGAATGCTCCAGGATAAGGACCTTTGCTTGATAATTCAGCTGACACATGTGATCAAATGTTTTTGTAAACATTTGGATTAGGGCAGAAACAAGTTAGTGGAATTAATAGATTAGAGAAAGGCTTCGATTACAATTTTAAATTATGTGAAACTGTTGCTCATCACGGCACATAATTAATACATACATTTCCTAAAATGTTAAATATGCAGTAAACAACATACATATAAATGTAATAGATATAATAATAATAACACTCAATTACTAAAAATAATCATTGAAATTATCAAATAAAATGATACAGACGCAGTTACCTCCTGCCTGTAAATGTGGGACCTATAATAAATCAGCATGAGGAATAATATCACTGCAATAACACAAACAGAATTTAAACACCCACCTCATCATCAGATTTTATCTTATATTCTACTTTTTTACAAGGAGCAGAATTAGCATTATCTATACATTAAAATACTCTGGTAACCAACGCAGGCAGAGGAAACTTGGGGGATCTTGGAAGATCCTAAATGTAAAAGTGTGCTCATGGGGGATGTGTCACGATGTCATGAAATGAAATGATGAAATCATCTCTCACTTCTTATTTATCTGACCACAAGTGCAACATTACAGTTTTCTGTGTCATTACAATGGCCCAGTTTGATCAGTGTATGGATACAGTGAGATAGTCGAGTGATGGTGGTCTTCAACAGCCTCTGAACAAAGGGAAAAAAACGCTCCCGAGATTGACACACTGACCTGCTTTTGCTTTGTTTCAATGCTCCACATTTTACATGTGTAAAAATAGCGGTTTATTATAATTGCACAGATGGAATTCAACAAAATACATTTTGAATTAAAAGACCCTTGAATTTAATGCAAGTCAATAAACAAGATTAAGAAAAATTTAGATCGCACTCTTTCAAACTTTCCCTTGCACCAAGTAATTCTCTCCATTGGACAAGGAGCAATGACTGTAATCAGAAATGAAAAATAAACATGTGAGCTTTAGTCTTCAAGTTTATCTATCCAGGGCGAGGTGACATTAAGCAAGGCTCATTCTGACCAGACATTGAGATATAGTATCACCTCCTTGAGACTACTTTATCATAAATATAGAATGTGTAAACTCCATTTACATACAATGTAAAGCTGCATTGACAACTATTTTAAATGCATGGCACAACTTTGCACTACTGACAATAGGTTTGATGTGTAAGTTCAATCGGTCACTACCAAAAAACAACAACAAATTTAAATCTAGCCCTCGATTAAAGCTTTAAAATAAGTACTGGTTTCCAATACCACTGTCGACAATGATGATTCAATATGTTTAACACTGACAAAAAATATGTCATAATTACACTGGAATGAGAATCTAATTATCACTGTGAACCGGGTAGAATGTGTCTGGCCATGCATTACGTCACCGTCTCTGATAAAAGTGAGCTCGAGGCTGGATACAGCACAAGCGGAAAACAGTCGACCTGTGTGCACCACAAATTAGCTGGAAAACGTTTGATACTTTTGAAGTGGAAAAGTCACCTCATTCATCAACATTAAAGAAACAGCGAAAAGCACATCTTCAGCTGCAGTGTCAATATCCCTTGGCCCCGTGGTGCTGCCGCGTCTGCCACGGTTTACCCTTCACAACAAAGACTCAACAACGAGTCACACGTTTTCTTCTCCACTTAATCACATCTGTGCATCCTCAGGACATGCAGAGTTTCTGGCACCAGTTCAACACAAAGCAATGAATGAAGCTTGTTTGTGAAAATATAGCTGCCAAAATACATTACTACATTCATTGGCATTTGCGGAGGAGGAAGCATAACATAAATCTTAAATAAACTATGCATATTTTTTATATTTTGCATGGATTGGCAACAAAGACTGACTGCTACTTGCACCCACACTCTTCTGATGATTATCTTAACAATATCCACATTAAGCTTTTATAGGCTACAATGTTGACGGGTGAAACAGACAAAAAAGGTGTAAAACTAACATATATTCTAATGAAAATATTCTGTAGTCTTGAAAGCATGTAATTCTATATCTTCAGAATATCAACATTGCAAAAGTGTTTCCTTCATGACATTCATCTACAGTATTAAATGTGTGTTTTTATGTTGTTTCTTATGTAAGGGCACACACATTATAGATATATAGTTATAGAAATCAAAATTAAAAAGTGATGTACACCAGCTTTGTTTCAAACATACAATAAACTCAATAGAAAGTGTCATATTTAGGTACATTTTGTGAACAAATCTGACCACAATATGCTTTCTTCATCTAATTTATTATAAAAAAATATTCCATCCTTTAACAGCTACTTGGCTGAGTGAGGTTCTCTCACAATACATGCGAAAACTAGTGAAAACCAGACATAGACATTAGCATTATTACTTTTTTTTACAAATAATTCACTTCAACACAGCTATTATTGATGACTATACAAAGTTTTGCAAACGATTATGATCTCTGTTCTCTGCTCATGTTCACACCGTGATACACACATGCCATATAGCATTAAAGAATTTGGTTAAAAACTTTCAAAACTGTTGGCCCCAAGTTTTATCCATAGTTTAATGTTACTCACACTTAGACGAGAGACAAGAACATAAACATGCTTTTTACTGAGCCATTCATTTCTCAAGTGGTTTGTCGGAGCATGTGATCTTCCATGGTCTCTTCAAAGTAATTATGTGAAATGTCAGAAAGTCTAGTATCATGAAATTAGATCGGAACAAATTACTGTGACGAGTGGAAAGATTATATGAGCCTAAAGAAGGAGTTTGTTATCAACTCAAACTACTTTCTCCACAATCCCGGCTTGTTCCATTTGACAGAGACAAGTTTTTGAGTCATCCACAGGCAAAACCATCAAATTTACAGCTAGCGAGACCAGACCTGGACATCACACTACTTATTTTTAAAAACATGGCCTTACTGCATAATTTATTTGAGTTTCACCACTAAAATGTTTGACAAACATGTTAAAAATATAATTGAAAAAATCCCTGCTCTATTGCAAAGTAATCTAACAGCCAGTTCATCCCACAGTGGGGAAAGTCCAGTATAAGTTGTTCACAAAAGAAAGTTTATTGGACGAACTCACAAAAAATACTCAAGCTGGAGATCATTCTTTAGATAAAACCTTTCTAAGACTTGATGATTTTACTCCATCATTCCACTAACGGACACATGAAAAGTGGCATATTTGAAAACAACAAAACGGGACATTACAGCATGCACAGAGCAATCTGAGACAAGTAACGCTGGGGTGCGAGTGAGAGACTCTGGGGTGTGAAGGCTCAATGGAGCAATTGTGTGTAACTGGGCCCCTTCTCCAGACTGTATACCCACACACCAGCCAGAGGCCAACAACTACAATACAAATGAGATACAAATAACACACTATGAATGAACGGAACTTCACACTAAAATTATGGGTAGAGGAAATATGTTTGCCATTATAGTATCACTTTAAACTATATCTTTGTAAGAGCAGAGTGATGACAGGACTCCTGCATTCTAACCATCTGGTGAACCAAGGCCTCATTTAGACGGAGACGCTGCAGAGACGCTGCAAAGCAAATAGCAAAAACGATCAGGGTCGTTATTTGAAATGCACAGAGTCTACACCGCGGCGGAAAACAATGTAGTTCTAGCGCCCGGCCAGTAAGGGGTAGTGGAACTTTACAACACGGCACGCATGACCCCAGCAGTATAAACACTTCCTCAACAACACCCTTCTCAGGTCACTGCAAAGAAGTGAAAGAATGCACAAACATCTTTCTGTATTTGAAGGTAGCTGCAAAAATGGAAACAAACTGGCGCGGCGCGTGGTTTCGTTTGGACGAACGAAGGACGTAGCTCGTTACTGTAACCGCCGCCATTGTTGTTTACGTTTGTTCTCGGCAACTGCAAATGTGCAAATATACAAAGCGGAGACGTCATAGCAGGCAGAGAATTCATACCTTATTCTTCATGCGGCTATGAAACAGCCCCTCGCTGAGAATCGTATCTGTTTTGTTCCACGTTTCTCAACGCTAGCGTTTTCTCCTCACTGAAACACAGTGTGAACGAAAGGCCAATCCGATACCCAGACATGGCAGACACACCAAGCATTTCCCATGCCAAGTTAAAAAGTGCAAGATTCACTAGATTTAATCTTTATGAAAGAAATTTGGAAAGCCTAAAGAGACAGAAATGCCTTCAAATCCATGTTGTAATGCCAACTGATTTCCACTGTCGAATCTAAAAGATGCTAAACTTGTATTGTTGCAAACATGCTTTGCAACTTGTGATCCAAAGTGCTGAATCATGGGAGTTAGTCAGCAGAGGAAATGTTGGTTGTGGATGTTAACGTCTGATCCAAGTCTTTCATTGGACAAAGCTCTCACTCTTCTCTTTTCCCTTCAGTTTCTTTGATGTCAGTTCTCTCAGCCCCATGGTGCTATTAACACAGCCAAAATGCACCCGTATTTTCACTAAGACAATCGGTGCAATGCTTTCATTAGATTGTTCATTACCCAAAATGACCATAATTTGTGGAAATTGTTGCTCCTGGCAATTTAAAAAGAGGATATAATGGGAGCTTGCAGTAAGACCCTAAACCACATCACACCATCATTAAAGCTCTTGAGCTGATAGGCCAATGGGTGGACCTGTAAGTACTATGTCTATAAATGTTTTTTCTTTCCCTTACAAGGGAAAAACCGTTCTTCCTGCCTGCAAAGGAAAGTGTGCTTCTGAATGTATAGATGTGTACGTGTTATGGAGCCAAGATTCCTATAGTCATTTCCTACTATGCCTTGTGTGGTAAAGAGCTCTGTCCAAGCTCAAACCTCTTGAATATTGATTTCACACAACAATTATGGAGCTCCCATCCTTCATAAACTCTCAACTATCTTTTTTCTATTTATATCAATGGTTAGATTTATTTTAATGGTGGCTTATCCCAATAGAATGCTTCCAAACAAATTAGGCATTGTCACTCAGGTGCAGGAATATGACTTGGCCTAGAATAATAATAATAATAATAATAATAATAATAATAATAATAATAATAAAATTGTCCAGAAAAAAAGCCCTACGTGGCAGAAATGCATTCTAACATGGTTATCTAACGTGGTGTTTTTTTACTGGTGATCCTGAAGCACTAGTACATTTGCACCTCCATCTAAAATACTGAAAATAGTGAAGATGTCGCATGTCGGTCAGATTGGCGGCACTCACTCCTTACACAGTGGTGATAACTACTGTAGCCAGAGCTGCCCTGGGGCAAACTGACAGAAACAGCCCCTCAGACATCACCAATCATTCAACCCCCCCACACCCAACCCCACACACCTACTCATAACCATGCCCTGACCTGATTATCATCTGAGGTCTGCCAGGACCAGGCTTTCACATGCAGGTAGTTGAAGCTGCTTTCGTTGTACCTATCAATTCCGCTTGTCCAACAATTTCAGATGTGATTATAATGAGATACTATAGTCGATTTATTTATTTTACCAATATACCACATTTGTAATTCCTCCAAAGAAACAATTAAGTAAAACCCACCACAACATTTGAAGTGTGATGTATGTACGCACCAATAACAAACATCCCCTCAAATCTGCTACATCTGGTTTCTTAGAGCCTTTGATGTGAGAGTTCTGGGCGTGGGGTACACGAGGGAGCAGGCTCTCATAAAGACCAGGATCACAACACTCCCAGCTGGAAGCGCATTAGCCTTCCATTCATGCTCCCAACACATGGTTCCAGAGGAAGAGTGGATGAAACCGTGTTGAACTACAAACCAATTCCCTTCATATCCCGTTGACATCCAGTAGTTAAAACCATCAGCCTCATACTCGTAGGCCACAGCTCACAAAGCAGCACCCACAAATCAGGTCATGATGGATACAGTATATAGTATGTATATGATCAATACAACAATACTACTCTTGAACTTGAGGGAGTGTCAACCGGTTAAGGGAAACATTTGAAAAATTGTAGGATTATGGTCATTATTCACCATCTTTCATTGTCTTATTTTTCCCCGATTACTATGTGGAAAATTAATTAAGCGTCATTGGCTCTTCCGGAAGCTTGAGTTGAGCCAAACATTTACATGTGGCAAAAGATAATGACTTTTGAACTATCAACATGTCAGCAACTACTAATGAAGGGCAGGCGGAATGAGCAGTGTTTGTCACAAGCAAACAGTAGGAAGCAGTGTTGTACACCAACTCAGATGACAGAGTAAAGGAAAGTGTCTTTGTCAATTGCACCAGTATACTTTTCCTGACATGTGAAGAGAGAGTTAGCACATGATGAGTCCTTTATGACGCAGCACAATAATCATGGGACAACTCATGACATAAAGGGATTTTAGTTATTCTTAGCCCCAGTTCTGATGGAGTCTGGCACAATCAAAAGTGTCCTTAACATTTCTGTGTCATTAACATTTCTGCCACATTTAGGATAATAGTGTCAGTGTGAAAAGTACTTGTTTTATGAAATGAGGACTTGTCACAAAGTGCATTCTTAAGGAGTCAGCAGTTCATAGAATAAGGCCAGGGCGCCGTTCTGTCAGTCATCCACCAGAGCAGAGTCAGCCTCTCTTTGTTTCAGTGTTACTGTATTTTAACAATGCACTGTAAAATGTACATTTGGTTGAATCATTCATTGAGAAACTATAGCTGAAAACTGTACGTTTTTGTACAAAGAGTTGTTTTAAGTTAAAACAAACCGGTAGTTTGTTTTTGACCCCGTCTAAGAAAACATTCTCGTCTTGAAAGAAAAGCGAGTTTACAAGTTTTTCAGGTTCTAATCTTTTGACAGAATCTGGTTCTCTGAACCCACGGCCACATTGGCTTTGCTCGTCCACAAACGCAACTAAATTGAAATGAAGTGTCCAATACGCAATTGTAAAAATCTGCATGTCTTTAATATTAATGTTTACTGCACTGATTAAGCACAGGTCATGATGCCTAAAGCTCCAGAGGCTGGACAGAGCTAACCCACATCATACGCTCACATTTCCCCACTCAGATGAATCACTGAGTCACACCTATTTAAATTTTCTGCCAAACAAATCTACTGTCAAACAAAAAAGTACAGATTATCGCTGACCACTCTGACAAAATATGGTGCTGCAACTATGATACCTTTTCAAAACTGAAAGTATTTGGAGTGCTGGTCTGTACAGAGTACCGATACCAGACATTTAACAGTCGTGTCAAGCTATAGTAAGATGACAAAATATATGAATTATACAAATTTACAAATTAATTATTACATTTGAGTGTATATAATAATAAAAGATAATGCAATGGTTTTATATAGCCCTGCCCTGCTCAGCTTCAGAGGTCTGATGGGATCTGGCTTTCACATGCAGGTAGGGCCACAGACAATCTGTTCATATCTACGAATATCACAAAATGTAGCTCTCTGCATTAATCAAGTAACAAGAACCTGCCAGTATCTGTCCAGAAACATGCTCTATATTGGATTAGCACATGAACAAACCTAATCACAAATGTGGTTGTTTTTCTGAAAGAGTGCTGACATGTGTGATGTATCAAAAATTGACAAAATATTGTAATTTTACAGGAATTTAGATAATGTGATAGAATGTAGAATTATGGCAGGAGATCAGCTTCTTTGTTAGTAAAACAATATCTGCAAACCCCTAGACTAAAATGAAAGCCAAAAGCATCAGGTCACAAATACCCTTCTCTATATCTCAACTACCAAGACATTAGAGATGACAGGGGGATATTATGTCCCGTGGTTTGAAAGTGGTGTTCAGGAACATTGTTTAGGAAGAATAGTGGTCTCACAGACAACAAACCAACAACAACCAACAGAATACCATCAGTTGACAAAAGAGCTTGAGGAATCTAATGCACAAAGACATGTGAGGTCTATATTCATAAGAGTATGAATATGATGCTCTTGTTATTATGTTTATATTAATTATAATAATAAATAGAATATTGAATATCTGTAGGTCTTATTTATTAGACTATATACCTAATCCTTCATAACCTAATGCATTTTGTGTTTTCATTATAACCGTTTTTCACATGTCTGTACAGCACTTTGGTAAGCCAAGGTTGTTTTAAATGAGCTTCACAAATACAGATTGATTATCAGATGTTGTCATCTTATTCTATGAAGGCCATTATAGTTTGAGAAAGCAGCATTACTGGAGCACCTGCCCCATGACCTCTCAACCACTGGAAATACACGATAATGCTATCAGCCTAATGGAGAAGTGATGGGACCTGGAGTTGACTCAACCAGAGCAAACATGGGACTGAGCAGGTGCACTAGACCAACACAGAGGGGATGTCATATAGATAGAAAGTTGCTCTTGGCCTTCAAACATTGCAGATATCTTGTCAGTGGCGTGATTATAGATGTTTGAATGAAAATAGATTTTGCATGAAGAGATTGCCTGAAAAGTTTCCTACAAAATGAATAAGAATATATAAATGTTCTATTAATAAATAAACTATATTGGATTTTTTTAATGATTGTCATGAAGGTTTTTACATGTGAAATTCAGAAGATTACTAATGACATGATATAGAAACGTTTTCCTCAGCTGATTGATCGGTTACCCTTTAAACAATTATAACATAAGAAAAAGCAGGAAATGTTATTTCTTATATAAGAAGGGCTATCCATCGTCAATCGATGGAGTAACCATCCTATACCAGCCGAAAGAGGACTTATTCAACAAAGAGGCATGGTAATAATAAGCATAGAGTACTGTGCTATTGAGTGCTTGGAATACATCACTTCCTTACTGCTCTCATGTCTTAGCAGTAGTGGCTTGTGCTGACGTGCTCTTCACACACACCGGCCCCTCAGACAGGCTAGCAGCCCCATACCCCGGTCTGTTCCCCCGCTGTCACATTACCGGGGCTCCGGTGTGAAAGTATGGATCCAGACAATCTGTACAGCGGCAGAAGAGAGCACGCCACCCGGGCTAAAGCAGCTCTCGAGTGCCCTGGTCCATTCTCATCCACCAAATCAATGTCTGTCCACTGATACCAGGGCCTTTATCGCGCTCCTCTCCCGGTGACGGCTCGGCAGCGCGGATGTGGTTATGGGGGATATAGGGGGGTTCATGCTCGCTTTGTCCAAAGATAAAAACCTCATCACACCGTGAAACAAGACGAGAGCAATACGAGCCTACCTTCCGACTCAGCGCTGTCCCAGAGTAGAAGTAGTAGGCTATTCCCAAGACCCAGAGCACCGCGAAACATAACAATATCCTCGATTTCCTCCGCATGCTGGCCCCAGTGTCTGCGTCTGCTCGACTGAGCTCCGCGGCTTCCTGTGGCTACAGCGGCTCGGGCTGTGGTGCTGTCCGCGCAAAGCGCCTCTCCGTGCGGCAGCAGCGGGCTTCGACTGTCGGTCAGGATAGCGAAAGGAGCAGGAAGCAGCAAGCCAACATCAGCGGGGTTAGAGGGCAAAGGCTACCCGCCTGTAATCCAATCAAAGAGCGGCTCAGCTTTGGAGGAGGGCCGGGGTTTCGGAGCGCTGCGCCCGCTGAGGGGGTGGGGACGCCCAGGAAATCAACACTGTACAATTTATGTTATAAAATGTTGGAACCGACTAACTCAAATATGATCACCAAGTGTTTTGATTTGCTGGTTTGTTTTGATGAATATCACCACTAGAGGCGCCACAAAATGCATTTTTTTTTTTCAATGGACCGGGGCTTTTCAACCACCTCAGTTAAGGACTCAATGTGCCATAGTGTACTTACGGAAGTATTCATTCAAGTCTCAGTCCCCCCAACCAAATAGAACATGTAATACTCTGTATATAATGTTCCCACAGAATATCCTATTGCTAGCACCAGTTTATTTGGCTGAAAAAAGGCCTATTACATTTCACATTGACTTGATCTGTTTATTTATTTTTGGAATTTTGAGTAATTGTCTAATTTATTCCGTTCTGTGCCCAACAGTAATAGATATGTAAATCCCCTCGCTCATAAAAAAAAAGGTAAGAATAAATGAATTAAGGCGTTGCTTTATCATGTTGTGAAGAGCCACCAAGAGGAGACCCAGGGGCATCTCTGCTCAGACCACTGGAAGTGAGTAGGAAATAATAGATGGCTCAAAAGAACTAATTTCATTAGTTAAGTGCTGATCTTCCCTCCCTCTTGTCCTCATTTTATTTCATCCCAATGCATGAGTATAATTTGTGGCACCAGCTGCATCTCTGACTTTAAAAACCCTGGACCCTTAATTGGCAAAGACTAAGGTGGAAAGATAAGGGAAAAAATACAGGGTGAATAAACAGCACCCAGACACCTTTTTATCAAGTTTATTTCTTTGTTAACAAACAAACTTTTTTCCATATACATGGATTAATTTCTGTCAGGAACAGAAGTTTCAAAAAAACATGATCAATGTAGTTTTAATATTTCCATTGTCAACGTTCACACTGTATACTTCTCCTCTCCTTGTCTTTGGGTTTTGTGATAATGAGTATAGCTACTGTGCAGCTCATTGAAGACCTCTCGAACTCCTGTGTGCAGCCCAGCCATCAGAAACTTGATATCCTGTTCCAAACATAGGTCCAAGATTATATAGATGCCCTCAGTCAGGTGTAGTTTAACGTCTGGCTGGAGAGTAACCTTTGAGATAAAGACAAACGTATCAGCAAAGTTGGGTTACTTTAGAGGATTGTAAAAACAAAAAGGCACATACTGAAAACAAATATATGACTTATGACTATAATTTTCCTGAAAGATTATATTAACTTACATTGAGCATTCATTCACATTCTTAACAACTACTAGCTGCTGTATTTGAAATGCTTCTCTAGCCAATGGTAATTTCTTTGGAAAATGCTGAGTCAAGTTAGAGTCATCTAAAATACGTGGTCACAGCAGAGCTGCATTCATAAACCAGACATTACTCACTGTTTTATAGGAGCAAATGTCTTTTAAGCTTGTATGCCTAAACATGTCAAGATTTTTTCATTATTTTAGTAAATAAATAATACATAATAATAATAACAGAACTTTTGATAATACTCAAAGACGCTTCATATGGTATTATTACTCACTCCATACACAGTGGTGATTAACTAATAAAGTAGCCACAGCTGCCCTGGGGCACACTGACAGAAGCGAGGCAACTAATATGTGCCATCGGCCCCTCTTACCACCACTAACCATTCACACACAGGCCAGACAAATTCTAGGCAATGCGGGAGAAGTGTCTTGCCATGTGACATAACAAAAGTTTGGCACTTTACAGCTGCAGCCGCCCCACTGTGGCACCTGGCGTTCCCAGAGGTCTCCCATCACACCTAAAAGGTATATGGGAGGATTTTCTTCTTCCAGGTGGATCATCTAGACCAGGGGTGCTCACACTTTTTCAGCATACGAGCTACTTATAAAATGATCAAGTCAAAATGATCTACCTACTACAAAAATGCTAGCCTGGTTGTACCACACCATAGTACAAATTACATTTCATACTAAGGTCTGGAATTGCTCCATTGAGATCCGTTTACAGGTGGGAGGGGATAACTCCTTTTGCAGATTGAAACGATTGGATCTGAGTTTACCGTGACACATGTAGTGCGCCCGAGTGTGTTGTTAGCATTTAGCATGTAGCCTAGCTTTAGCCTAGCCATCTCCTTTGCCGCTAACGGAGCCCGTGG
>JAPMNZ010939062.1:0-10700 GCA_029875035.1 Pomatoschistus microps | reverse complement strand
GGTGATGCAACACTGAAATTTCTCCACTGTGGGACAAATGAAGGATCTCTAATCTTAATCTTACCGTCTACTGCCATTCGTTTCCTCAGATCCTGCTGCAGCCTGCTCTGTGCGTCTTCAAGTTCAAGTTCTTGCACACTAGATACATAGATTGTGTTAAGTCACTGTCTATGAGATGAACGTACAGTATGTAGTGCTGAACACTGTTATTAACATACAAGATCATTAGCTCCGACTCATATCGAGCCATTCTGTTCTTCTCCAGAACTAGTTTGAACCAGGCCTGATACAGCTGGGCCTCATCTCGGTCATCTGAATGGGACTTTTCTGTCAAAGCGTAAAAGAAGAGTTATTATGAAGTGAAATAAGATGAATGAAAAGGAAACATCTCGGCACAGAGGCGGCACCGCAGACTTTTTTAAAATCAATTACATACAAATGATAGAAAAGGCAGCTATGCACTCAGATCAAATCTCAAAGGCAAAAGTACACCCCGAAGGACATCTGCTTTGCCTCAACCTGACAAGACCATACGCGGCACTATACAAGCGCAAACAAAGGCCCGTACAGTAAAAAGATGTGGCAACAATGAAGCGTCACTGTGCTTTGTGAGTGCCACCATTAGCTGTAAGCTTTTAACCACACCAGTGTTAGTAAATGGGCCGAGAAGTCCACAGAGGAAGAATGTGGCTTTTACAGAAAAAAAAAAAAAAAAAAAAAATTCAATGGAAAAGACAGTATTTTTGTCCAAAGTGTTAGTCATGGCCATGCGACTATAGTGGTAATTATAAGACACGCTGATGACTCCGGGTTTTAAGCACCGGAGCTTTGGTCATTGTCGGATGTTAAGTACCTGTTTCTCCTCTTATGAGTTTCTCTATAGCAACACCTCGCTCCTCCAGATCCCGCTGCTTCTCGCCGACCTCCTCCAGTTGTCTCTGAATAGTCTGCGGAATAAAGAACGTGGTCCGCTGTATGTGCTGCATGTGATAGTATTTATATTTGTCTGAACCCCGGACGCTTTTCGAGCCAGAGGGCAGAAACAAAGGAGGCTATATGTCGTTTGCTCGGTGCGCTGCCTCTGCAACAGGGCAACGGATAAAGCGGAAGAAAATTGATGGGTAGATAGATGGCGTATCTGCTCATTTTTAGTAGTGTATTAAAAATATGCGTAGTTAGGGTTAATAAGCAGGCCTTTATAACCCACAAGGATACAAATATTACAATAATTCAACTTTTGCTACTTTTTTGATAATATAGGAACGCATTTGGGTCACAACAGAACTAGTTAAATAAACAATAATTGTATTTTGAATCTGATTTTCTATTATATATGCTCACATCTAAAGCTGGGGTACCTAACTTTCAAACAACACAATTAGGGATGTAATCAAATCCATCTCACTCGTTCCTGGCTCTATAATAGTTTGCTTTGATCTTTTTCCTTTCACATGTTTGTATATTTTCTGGTCTTAGTATCGTGTTTTTTCAGACAGAAAAAATGAAAACGTGGACCATCCTCACTTAGCCAATGAGCTCTCAGCCAGTGTCAATAGTGACTCACTGAGCTCAAAAGATACATTTTGAAGACAGCATGTTCTGGTCTGATTGTCACAACAGAAAGAGTCTTAGGATAAGTGAGATGTTGTGGATCAAAGACGACTTGATCTGTCACAGTATGTTGTACCTGTGCTCTGTGCAGCCTCTTCAGCTGGTCCCTTTTCACCTGCTGAGCCAAAGACTTCTCCTGCTTCCTCCTCTTCCGGTCTGGGTGCCACTGCAATCACACAAATCATTCAATACAATTTATTCTTGCATAACATAGCCCTATATCCCAGTAGTTCTCTTGGAGGACTTTACAGAACTGTTGAATTCGCCAACACAGATCAGAGAATCAAACAGTTCAAATACAAGAAATGCAATGATAAAAACACATAAAGCCATTGGTCCATTAGGGGAAGATGACCACTGTTCCATAAATGCCAATAAACACATGGATATGCATAAATTAAATAGTTTTTAAAGTCTACCAAAATCAAAATAGTGAGGAACCTTTTTGGAGAAGACAGGATTTTCCTTTTCATCTTCACTGGAGGATGGATCTTCTAAGCTTTGTTGACTAGATGCTAGAAACAAAGAAAACAAATGATCACAACTCTGCACGGCATGTTCTGAAATGAGAGAACAGAGTAAGAGACCTTTGTTCCTGAGGCTTGTGAGGATGGTGCTGATCTCCTGACTCTCGCGCCGCTGCTTCTTCTTGAGGCGCAGAGATGAGAACAGATCGACCCGGCGGCGGGGCACAGAGGCCTCGGAGACCCTCCTGCTCCGGAGTGACACCTGCTGGAGCAACGAGGGCAGGTCGCGGCCGGCTCCCCACGGGTCAGAGCTCGCACCGGGCACTTCGCTGCCGCCTTTGTGCCTGTCTGAGCCCCAGTCTGCGGCGCCGAAGAGAGAACCCAGGCTGAAACCGCCTTCAGACATCGGCCTCTGTCTGTGAGCTCCTTCTCGCTTTGGTCTCCTGAAAAAAAACAAAAAAAGAATCACCCATCCATCCATTGATCAATCATTAAAAAAGGGGCATTCCTTAAATGTCCTGGTTGTGACCTGCTTATTGTGAAGTGGTCCAATATACACTTCTTTGCTAAGTTTGATTTAAAACATGTACATTCCTCAATTATGGACTGTTTTTTTACAGTGAGAAGACTGGCCTCTCTACAGAGTGATGTCAAATGCTTGTTTCCAATTAAAACAATATCCAGTGATAAAAACACCAGGAGAGTCTGTCAATATTACACCCATTAGCGTAGATTAGTGAACAGGCTGCACAAAGGAGACAGGTTATATTTTGTACTGTAAGGGAAATACTTATATCTATAGCTGTAAGGCTGTACTGCATAGTATTACATGCCTGACCCCAAATTGTATTTACAAAACTGAATGTAAAGATTTAGGAATTTAGGAATAAAATCACTGAGATATTTTTCTACAAATCTTCTCGTATAAAAAATCTTCAGTCATTCTTCAGTCTGATAGACGAAGAGACCGATTGACAATTCTATTTTTATCATGATTTAATGTTCCATCTTTAGTTTGTTGTCCGCAGATGACAAATGACTGAAATTAGAATTAAGCTGCAGAATATCGGCACGCATCAATCCCCAAAAAAAATGTCTGAAGGACATTTTCATTTGCACAGGACTTTTAGAGAGTTGGACACATAAGAGAACGTACATAATGACAGTGGCGCTGGGGCTGCTGGGACGGCTCCTCCGGAAGGCGTTCGCGATGAGCTGGAAGACTGAGGACGAAGAGTTCTGGCTCGGAGCTGGATCCTGGACTGGGTCTATCTGGGCTTTATCTCCCGCTGCGTCTGTTTGCACCTGATAAGAAATCAGAGCAGTGGAAAAACACTCGCAATGCAGGAATAATTCCCCTTATCTTGTACACATCGTTATCCTTGGACTATTTTTAAAGCCAATTTAGAATTTCAGAAACACATCCAAGTGGCCAAACTAGGCCAAAGTGAACTTTGAGATTATTCATATAAATTGGTTGTGGACTTATTGGTTGTGGAACAGCATAAACCCGAGCCATCGACTTGTAGCGATACCAGATGAGATTGAATTTTGTCTCCGATCTGTTTAAAACGACTAACAACAAATATATTTGAAGGTATTTGTCATCCCTCTCTCTATCTATCTTTATATCATGTATTTGTTATTGCATTTCCTGTGTTCTAATAGTTTGATTATCTAATGTGATGGCGAATGAACAACTTTGTACAGCCTTCACTTGTGAATTAGGGCTTTACAGAAATGCATGAATTGAATTAATGATGGAACTTTTCTAATGTCCCAGTGGAACTCTCAAGATCTCTCAAACTGCACGGACACAAGCAGGGCAAGCCATCCAGTAAGGTTTGTGGAAAAAAACCATAAACAAACATGTTTTTCATAAAATAAATGCTTAAATAAAGGGATCAGTGGAACCTTCCAAACAAATACATCATAGAGACATCATAGAGAATCTAAATCTTAACAGTGAGAACTTGTATCTAACATTTACATTATAGATATTATTCAAACACAAAACATTTTTCCATCAATGTATGTTCTTTAAAACTGCATTACTAAACTTGAGACAAACATGAAGACCTGCTGGACCATCCAAAACCATAATTAAACATTAAATTCAATGTTACACGATGTGGCAAACGTCTGCAGTTGGACGAGTACCTGTTCGTTGTGTTGTTTAGTTTTGGGTCGACTCCCGTGAGTTTGTCTCGACGCCTCCTCGGTGGTGATCACGTCCCAGTCCAGCAGCTTCTCCTTCTCGCACACAGGGATGGTGAGGCGCTTCTTTGGGACGCACACACTCTTCGCTGGAGCCGTTTTGGCAAGGACCTCTTCTGGCACCTTCTTCCCCTCTGTAGGACACTGGAGATCTGGCTTCGAATGTTCAGACAAAACCTTCAAGTCAAACAAAACAGACACATCTCCATTTAGAAAAGAGGAGTGGAATTATGTACACAGGAAATCAACAATTGCCTATTACTGGTTTTATCTTGAATATGAACCGTTTAGCTCCAACTATGGGTGTGTGACATGACTCTACAATGCTGTGTTTCTCTTCTCAGAACAAATTAACATACAACATGGCTGGCTGCTGGTGCGATGTCCTCGAAGTCGGAGTCTGCCTCGGGGACAGTGTCGTGTCCTGCTTTGTCTCCGGAGCACCTCCTTTGGAAATGTTTGACAAAGATCAAAGGGAAGGCTGCAACACAACACACGACATATCACATTAACTCCCACACGCTTAAACATGATCATATTATTCTACTAGTCACATCAAATCATCATAACAACATTAGGGAAGACCATATACCTACAAAAAAATATAAAATAGTATTAAAAAAAAGTATGAAAACAACAGATTATTAAAACATGATTTGTCTCATGTCTATTGTTTGCTCGTCCAATACATTTTTCCACCATCCAGTAAATATGTCTTAGTCAAATATCAAAACAGCAATAAAGAAATGGGTGACACCATAGCTAATACTGCCCTCTACTGGGATAAACTGTGCACTACATCATCAATATTTTAACCTTTTAGGCACGTAAGCAGCACTTGAACAAGCTCATGATTGGATAACATCTATACATGGCTTTCCAAAACAAAAAACAAAAATATTTGTTTATGTCTGTTATTGTTATAAATAGTCCATACTCCATTTCTTGTACAGCATCAGTTATCCAGGTTTTGTCTGGTTCACATACTAAATTCTGGATAGATTCTGGTGCTAAAAGGGGAAATATACACAAGCCTGATTTTCGCTGTACGAGTGAATGAGGTATTGGCCAAAAAACATTGAGAAAATATTCATGTGTGGACTGCCTCTTTGTGTCGTTTGTGTGTTTGTGTGTGTTTATGTGTTTGTGTGAGTTTGTGTGCATTTACAATATTTGCATTCCTTAGTTTGCATGACCTTCTGTACATGTTGCCTTCTGTGCTTACAGTACATACCCACAGTTGCAAATATATAAACATAAAAGCACAATCAAGCAGCAGTATTTGCCCTAGTTTCATGTGTTGTATGATTATAATTTCGATAAGTATTTACAAATGCATTTCTATTTGTAATTTAGATGCATGGTTAGGATTAAGAGAGGAGTGTGGATAAAAAAGTATGACCTGTTGGGCTTTCTGTTCAGATTCAGTTACTTGAACATACTCACTGGCTTGGATTTTTCTTTTCCAACGATGACTTTGTTTGGGATTCGGCTCATCTATTTATGACACAAAAAAATATCTTTCATTCAACCGTATAATGTAAAGGTGATGCGTACATGTTGCATCACCTTTAGACATTTGTATACTTGGTAGTTCATAACAATAGCACACAGACAGAAGGCACAGGGGCAGAGAGTGACAAGACTGTATCTCAGCAGTGATCTGAGATGGACTGTTCAATCAGGAAATTACAGTCCAGAAAAAACAAACATGAGGCGGGAAGCAAAGCAGAGCCGCGCCCTGGTGTTGCAGACTTAACCCGTGAGGCCCACTCCTAAAACTAACATTGTGTATTCATGAAGCAGAGTTCATTCAGTTTGAGAAGCTCCCTCGGGGAACACGTTTCGAATTACAGTACTGGGCAAAAACATGGCACATTACTTAACAAATTGACTGTTAGTAGAACTGTTTGTAGAGAATGTGTCTGAGAACAGCAGAAAAGGGGGAAGGGATAAAGGGGTGTAATGAGCTCAATTATGAAAAGCTGGGGTGCCCAACTCTCATTTTCATAATTGATACATTGTATTCATTCCAACGGAAAGTCTTGTATGAGTAACATTTCATCAATAAATAAATAAATGAATAATTCTGAAAAACATTCAATCTTTTGCATCCTGAGAGTCCGTCTTTGATGCTTTGGGCTGAGAGCTGATTGGCTGAGGAAGAGATTCGTTCGCCCCAATGCAGCGGGGTCAAAGGGCAGTGATTGATGATCCAGCAAATATTATTGCATGTATTGTAGATTGTTTGATTCTCATTTCTGTTGTTGGTGAATCTATAATTTTGTAAAGACCTCCAAGATGAGGATTGTTCAATTTAGTCCTCTTTTTTTAACTTCTCCGTTTATAGCGGTCTTTTAAATAACTGCTTATGACTTTAAATCCTGACCGTTTTTATTGTCTTGTCAGTCTGTCTGTTTTAATGTGGACCTAGAGTCTGTAACAAAGTTAAATAGAAAAACAAAACTATCACTAGTGACTGTTTTGATGTATTATACTACATGTAATAAAATGTTTTGTATTCTGAAAGTTGGGTACCCCAGCTTTAACTCAAGGTTATGCCATATTCTCAGGATGCTCCGAAAGAAAATCAAAGTGATAATTCAAAGTGTTCGTTCTAACCTTTCTGGGCCTTAGATTCCATTGGCTGATCTGAGGCAAGGACCAGACAAGACGCGTCCAGAGCGTCCACGGCCATCTCTGCCTCGACATCAGTCAGACCCTCATCAGGACGCCGTGCCCCACCTACGGAAGAAAACACACGTGTCTCAAACACACATTATGGAAGGAGAAACAGTTCATGCACTGGAATTTTATTTTAGCTCATTTTAGTTTTATGACAGATCAGAAAATACAAGTACTCACAGAGGACAGAGATGATTCCACTTGGATACAGCAGAGAAAAGGATTTTTGTAATATTTCAATGCTGATTGAGCGTGTGTAGGGATAGGAGAGAGCAGACCCACAAGCCCATAAGATCAGGTCATTCACTTCAGTTGTTCTTGTCAGAGATATTTGGTTGGCTAGAAAACTGTGCAAATCTCATTCTGCAATTAATACACGTCATTTGTCCATTCTTCATTCAAAGCTACTATATTGTGAAGTTATTTGTGTGGGGTTAGACAATCATGTGCCAAACCGTCGTGTGTAGGTTCTACATGATCAGACTTTTGGACTGAAGCCAAACTAAAACAGTAAAACACAGGGACGCAAACAAATCAATTAATATGATATATTTTATTTATATTCTATTTACAGCTAAACATCATATTTACAACTTAGCTTTATTGGGCAGTATAAATTATAATGATAACTGTAAGACAGTTAACAGTGCAGCCAGAGAAATTGGCAATGTGCAAAAAGTCCTCAGCAGAAGGAAACTGACTGAATATTGAGCGTTGCTTACAAATAAAGGCATTTGCCCACACATTATACATCACATGTTGATAAAGTAGAGTTTGTGTGCAGTTCTACTTAGACACAAGAGAGGGACCGGGACAGGGGCTCTGAGGGGACAGTGCCTTCGTCTGAAAGAAAGGGAACCAGAGATATGGACAGACAGATGGACGAGGTTACTTAAATGACCGGACACTGAGGCTGTGGTTAGTGATGTTAGAGGAAAACGCATCAACTCAAGCAGAGACCTACTGCCTTTAAATAATCCTTTACTTACAGGAACACTAAGCATTAAATGGCAGTGATACTTATATTATACATTATATTTAACATCATCTACTGCCTCAGGGGTTAAAAGGAAGAATGGGTAACTGATAAAAACATAGGGGACTCGACAGAATATGACTTTTTCACAATGAGAAGTGCAGACCACAAATATTCCATGCAATACTCATGCACTATTCTCTACTTCAGTGGTTAGCTCCAAATGTGTAGCTCAGCCAATCCAAATGCTGTTGTAATTCTCCATCACCTTTCCCATGGTGGAAATCAGCAAATCAGTGGATGCAAAATTGGAAAGTTAAGATAGACTGAGCAAAATGAAGTGAATGAAATGGAAAAATTTGGAGGGAAATGGAGAAAACATTGGGATGAAGGAAAGAAATGCACATAAAAACAAATTACAGTTTGTACAAACAATATATATACGAATATATAAGAGTACTCCACTATTTTAGAAAAGGTTCCCATTTATGAACTGCTGAAAAGTCTTTATTTCTTGAAAAAATGGAAATCCAGGCACTTTTGGTTTGGTTTCAGTCATAAAATTCAAACAATACAAATCGAATAATATAAAAAAAAAGAAAAAACATTAAAAATGGCAGTTAAATAATATTAGGCAATTACAAATACAATCACAGTTAAAGTGAGTATAGTTAAAGAAACTGTATGTAATATGTTGATGGTAAGTTACAGATCTGTACCTACCACTGTGCCATATATACAACCCATAAATGGCATTTTCTGATCAACATAATGCTGATTTATTTGTAATAATAAAAACTACATACCGTTTCTTTAAATACCTCATAGCTGTATACTGTACTGTAATCACACATCTTTGGAGTGCAGTGTTAACATGCAGGAGACCAAAACATGAAAGCCTCATTAGCACAAGCATGTTTCAAGGTACACTGCAAAGCACCTGTTGAACCGACACATCAAACGTCGTTTTTGCAGGTCACAACTTAGTAAATAAAATGACTATAAAACCAAACTATAAGGAACACTCTGAATTGTAAGAAGGTATGGGTCACGTTCTTTCTACTTCAGGTGGATGAGAGACTTATTTTTTGTTTCTTCCGATTGTTCCAGGAATTACAGAGAAATTAGCTCTACTATGGGCTCTTTGGAATGTTATGATGTCCCACAAGCGTAACCCGATGACTGTAATGATGCAGGCGATGGTAACCAGCCCGGGTCTAAGTACACTGGTTTAAGTGCTCCTGGTAGATCTGACTAGACACCTCTTGCATCATGCACAGCAGAGGAACAGACACACTCAGAAGCTCGTACAGATATTCATAGTCAAGTGAGTGGGACCTCAAGTGGGACCCTAAATCTGACACGCACCCACACACATTTCCCAGCAGCGTTCGGGGCAAACCCCAGGCAGCTCGGCTTGCACACACTGGCCAGCACAGGCCTCGCCTAAGCAATGAAACCATGGTACCTGCCACTGCATCGCTGCTGGCAGCCGTGCAGGTCTGAGACTGGTCCGAGCGGTCCTCCTGCACAAGACAGTCACAAATATAAACAAGGCTGGTCTACAATATTATTGTATAAAACTAGATGTATAATTATTGCTCACCTTTCTTCTCCTAAACTTTCCAATACTAGTGCTTGATAGGTGTTGGGCATAATGCGTTTTGCAATAGAACTTTCCTGCCATTTAAATACACAGACAAAAGTTAGTAGAAGCAAAAACATAAATGTGTGTGTTTTGTTGAATACAATTGATTGGAGCAACGGGGCGTCTGCTTTGTACAAACTCTTTTCAAACTATGCATGTGCATTTCTGTTCACTTTGTTTATGTTGCCCAAAAATGTGAAATTACGTTCTAACCCCAAGAGTCTTCTGTACCTTCTCTAGAGTCGTACGTATGTGTTCCCAGTCGTAGCACGCAGTTGCAGACGTCGCAGCGGAAACAGTCGCGGTGGAAAAAGTGTCCGTCCGCGCTGAGTCTCTCCATCACGTAGACCCGCTTGGAACAGAAATGGCACGTGTCGCTGCCTCCGAGCGCTGGAGCGAAACCACTGCGGCCGACGCACTGTGGAAGAGAGAGAAACAGATCCTGAGTTAAGACCGTTCTATTGATGAGAACGTGTGGAGCTGCCCAGAACCTCCTCCGCCGGACACACGATCACACCAGCAGGTTATGTTAAAGCTCATGAACGCAGACATTAGTACAAACGACCACTACAGCGTCTTGTTAGATTACTTCCAGCAGATCATGCGTTGAAAACATCTACGCCGATCTTACCGCCGAAGCGTGAGGTCTGTGATCGGTCTCGTACATAATGGCCAACCTTTGGGCTTTAGCGTCGATGACGGAAGACACCTTTCCGATAGTGCGCTGACGTTACACATACGAAGAGAAGCAGAAAGTCAGACCACTTTATTGGCGAAACAAGAGTGACAGAGAAATAGGAGCTTGAAAATATGTTAATGGAGCGAGAGCAGCACTGAAGTGTTTATGATACCTCTTTAAGATACTTAGGGGCAGCAGCCGGACAACTCTCAGAGCGAACAAAAGACTTTGGAAGTGGCAATTCGGAGCTTGTGGGATACTAATAACAGAAGAATGGAAGGCTCGTAAACAACATGATCTAAATTTACTTTATATTTTCAGTAGATGTTTGCTATAGTTAACTACAGATTGTTGTATTAATACTTTGCAGGAGAATACAAGGCTGAAAATTCAACCAGTCCAGGGACGGTATGACAT
>JAPMNZ010939046.1:0-13226 GCA_029875035.1 Pomatoschistus microps | reverse complement strand
ACACAGTCACATAGACCTGCACAGGACACACACACACACACAAACACACAGTCACATAGACCTGCACAGGACACACACACACACATACAAACACACAGTCATATATACCTGCCTCTTAAAGAAGAAGTTAATATTTTGTTTTGTAGATGACCAAATTCTTATTTTCCCAACATAATTAGCAAATAAATGTGTTAAAAATCAAACAATGGGAGTTTTTGGACTCTGTGATGGGACTTGCACAATCAGTGGCCCACTAAATACTTTTACTTTTCCCCCACAGAGAATGAAATTGATCTGACTTGACCGCAGTCTAACACCATGCGTAGAACAAGGCTGACAGTTTTGGCCGTCTCAATAAAACATGGCTCTCTATCTGCTTGAGTGGCGCTGTGGAGAAGTCAGAAGCAGCATGACATAAAGTCTAAGTGAGGCGTGAAGGCCCCGGCAGAGGCCCACGTCCCTGCATTTGAATAAGTGATAGCAACTGAAACAAAGAGGAGCTCGTGTGAAGGCGATGGAGAGACGGTGGAGAGATGTTTGTCTTATTAATGTATAATGCTCTATTCATTTATTCATTTCAGAGCATGAGATTGAGTTACATCAGAAAATGCCTTTTAGTGAAACTTAGTGGTGTGAGACATGTCTTCTCCCACGTTTTTAATAGTAGCCAGCGGGACTATTCTCCCACAGTACCCCTGAGGATCAAATATCAGAGAAATTCTGTTAGGAACCAGGTTCCACATTTCAACCAGGTTGAAACAATTTGGTATAGTTTTGTAGATTCGAATAATTAATATATATTGTGATATTGTCTTAGTTGAAAATATGCATAAACGATTGATTGTTTTTTTTCATTTGATCAGAATCCATACATTCAGTAGTATGTACCACAAGTAAATAAGAGGACCACCCTCACTCAGCCAATCAGCTCTCAGCCCAAAAGAGTCAAATGTGTACTTTCTTTTGCAGAATTATTTAAAAACAACTTTGGTACACTAGATTAAGTCATACTGTTGCTGTCATTTCTTTAGAAACATTTTCTAAACTTATAATGAGGAATACAGCTCGGCTCGGTCTATGATAAGTTTGTAAAGGTAGCATTAGGACAGATGGGGTGAAATAGTGTATATTTTGTCGGATTTTGTTGTTGACGAGGGAACATGATGTGTCCTTAACAAGGCATTTCTAGCCTGGCCTTAGTCATCCATACACTCCGCTCAATCATCATTTCCCTGCATGTAACGTCTGGGTCTGGTCCCTGTGTTAGAGATTGCAACCGGTTAAATTCCATCCAACCAATCAGGTGGGAGGCGGGTGTTGTAGTTTGTCGTGGGTGACGTCAAGAGTTTGCGCTGAGGGGGCTGGTTGTAGTTTGGCAATGGCGAAGAATGCGATTGAACCAGACCGGAATACTTTACTATCAAGAAATTGAAGCCGGAGCAAGAGGAAAGTTTAGCAAATGTAATCACTGGCAAAGACAGTGGCGCTACTCCCCACGGGCTCCGTTAGCGGCAAAGGATATAGTTAGAATATCTTTTTTTCATCAGTATCCAACCTTCTGGAGGGGGCATTTCCCTTGCGTGATGAATAGAAAGTATAAACCATGTTATTAAGACTATAGATTATAGCCTCAAATCATATACAAGACGAAACATTTCCAAGCAAAGATCCAGAAGGAAAACAAGCTAAAAATCACCTTGATACTTTTTGTTTTCTGGTGCTGATAGAACCAAATGAAAACTGACAAAGTGATAAAATATTCCACAACATGATGTCAAAAGAAAACAGCCTTTTTTTCAGCTATTATAAATTGACTAAATATTCAAAGAGGAAAAGCATCGGATCTGAGCTCTGAGTCTCCAAGATGTCTGCCCGTTCAAATCAATGTCCTGTGCTCACACCATCGACGTCCCAAACAATAGCTAAAATAATCATTGTTCTAGCCAGCTCTGGTTCTTCTGGTCTTGTGCCGTAGGTGCAGTCGTAGTCATACCTCCTCAGGACCAGAGTAACAGGTGAGCGTTCTGACCATCAGGCTGGAGCTGGACGAGAGCGAGCAGAGTTTATTGCACTAAAGTGGGAATTTATAGAAAAACTACGAATCTCAAAAGAAAAAAAAGACAAGGGAGATTAAAATCTTCACAAAATACCATCTTTATGAAAACTATAGGTTCTTTCTCAGCTAAGAACAAGCCATTTTAGTTCACAATGACGTCCATGTGAATTTAGGCTGCAGGACTGTGGCCCCTTGTCTATGTGGAGACGCGTTTAAGCAGCGACAATATTATTTTTATTATATATTTATTTGACAGGGACAGAACAAGAGTATTGTTACAAATAACCAATGTCATGTTCATATAGGCCATACAGCTAACAGCTAATTTGCACACTTGGTCCCTAAGACATAAAAATACATCACATTTACAGAACATTATAAAAACACAGATTACACAGTACACAATATTTACAATAGAATTTCAGAGTCTAAAGTTTAGTTCCTTTTGAGCCACTGTTTAACTTTAATGTTTAACATCTTCTCCATATATTATAATACATCCATTTTGACAACACAGAGAGGATGCAAACATAGTCAGAAAAAGTAAAAAACAAAACCTTTCGATGTCTATTTACCATCCGAAAGACTTTATTGAACCAATTTTCCATCCACCCTTCATGTGACTTGCACTTATCGCATTTTTTAACGTCCTAAAATGTTACATACATTCAATATACCCTCCAGACTTTTCAACCCGCTCACTTGTAATTAGAAGTTTCCCCAAATATTCCCCCCCTCCCCCCGCTGTGCTTTGTAATTACCGGCAAGCACCGACCGTACATCATTTTATATGGTCAAAAAAGCCGACCGCCACGGCTGCCCGCTGTCACCCCCCCACGGTGGCAGATCCGGGCGGGGAATTCTCTGCCATTACTCCTGTGTGGAAATGCGCCATTACATCCTGACACGCAGAGGGCCAAGAATGCACCGACACATGCACAACGGCTGCGTCCGAATTCTGGAGAAGTAGCTGTGATAAGAGGCCGATGGTGAGGTAGGAAAAAACCCATACGTTTCAGTTTTAGGCTTTTGAAATTGGCAAAAAAAAATCCCAAAGCGACAAATTAATGAGGCCACAAATTAAATGGTAAGAGAACTCAAACCAAACATACACTAGACACACATGGGCAATACGTAAGAAGGCTGATCGGACCCACAGACGAAGCTACTACTAACAAACACAAATGATTATGTTAGTTTGGATGAAGAATGATAAGCTACATATTATAAAACCAAAAAACATTAGCAAAGATAGTAATAATTACGGAAAATATGTTTACCATACTATTATGCATTTCACTCTGGTCCTGGGTTCCCTTGCATTGTGACTTGAACTTATTTTGAAAGTTGGATGTTTATTTTAACACATTCCCATCTGCCCTGTGCTGAAAATCTGACACGGGCCCAAACAACACGCCAACCCACTGTTTCCAACTGTTTCCGACTGAAATCCTTGGGTGTAAAAGACAATATGGGTGGGGGCTTCCTTGGATCTCAGTCGTACAGGAGGAGCTCGGAGTAGAGACGCTGCTTCTTCACGTCAAGAGAAGCCAGAGACTGGGAGGACACAACGAGCAAGAGTTGGAGGATCTATTTATCTCAGCTAGCTTGGTAACGCCTCAATATTCCTCTGGATGAACTGGAGGAAGTGTGTGTGGAAAGTAAAGTCCGGGAGTCTCGGCTCAGACTGCTGCCACTGCGACCCGGCAACGGATAAAGCGGAAGAAAATGAATGGATGGATGAATGAGCACAGTAAACCAATGCAATGCAAAGTGGAAGAGATCTCTTTGAAAGACAAGGAGGCAAGGACGTCATGTTTTAGATTAATTGGGACGCAACCTCTGACTTCTCACTCAATCGGAATTCCAAAAAGCGGAAATTTGTTAACCCGCAACAAACCTGAACCAAATTTTTGACGCAAACCTATTGCCGCCTCAACAAAAACTGAGGCGGATTCCTCTTGATACTGCTCAGTGGCCACGGTGGTTTTCTCCAGATGGCGAGAGGAGATCTGACCAGAGAACATAAGTGATAAGTGCAGGCCAAAAACACATTCCTGTCTCGCCGCGAGCCACTGGAGTCCAGGCATCTGCTCCGCTCCTGGCTTCTCCTGCTATCGCTTCTCGTAAGAAGAGCTTCCACCGCACGGACACTTTTAGATTCTGATAACAGAGCGGACAAGTAACCCTGCTGAAGTGCAATAGTGGAAAGGAATTATCTAAATCGTTTCACACAGGACGGGAAAATAAAATAAAAGTCTTTGTCTTGGATTGTTGTTATTATTGAATGATCCGGTGCTAAGATCTGGGGTACCTATGTTTTTAACCACATAGAATATAAGAACAGCAGTAGTGTAAGCAGTTTACTCAGTTGTTTGCACGTGGATGTATTTTGGCCTCAGTCTCAAACGAGATCATATCAGACCTCTGATGCTAAGCAGGGCAGGGCATTGTTAATGCTGTGATGGGAGACCTCTGGGAACCAGGCTCCACAGTGGGGCAGCTGTAAAGTACAAAACTGTCATGGTGTTCTTGGGCAAAACACCCACATTGCCAAGAGTGTGTGTGTGCGTGTGTGCGTGTGCGCGTGTGCGTGTGCGTGTGTGTGTATGTGTGTGTGTGTGTGTGGTTGGTGGTGATCAGAGGTCAGATGGCACGGACTGGTTGCCTCGCTTCTGTCAGTGAGCCCCATGGCAGCTGTGGCTACAGTAGTAGTTTATCACCATTGTGTATATGTAGTGAAAGATTAATGACTTGTGAATTGTCCTTGAGTGTCAAAAAAGTGCTATACAAAACCGATGCATTATAATAACACATTTTAGATCAGCTTTTGCAGACAATTAAGTGAAAAAGATACCACCCAAGGCAAAAAGTGACTTAGGAGTATGTGAAAGATTCTCTTATGTGCAACACATCAGGGCGTGGCAGACAAACTTTTGACAAAACTCAATAACGACTCAGGAGAACAGATAATACAGCATAAAACTGGTGGAAAATAGTCAAAAAATATTCCACACCATGACACTTTCTGATGGGACAAACGAAAGGCTCTCAAGACATTCACCGTAGCTAAAGAGGTTTCACTTTTATACTTTATCTACTTTTTCTTAGTAAAGAAAGCAAAGAAACAAACACGCACATACTTCCAACTTATCCTTTGTCTACCAATAAATGCACCTCTCATCATAAATGAATGCCACATAAATACAAAGTCATTCCGCAGATTTTTGTGTTTTTTTCTCTTAACATATTTCCTCATAGCTCCATAGAGGCAAGTCATAGCGATCTACATAAGTGCTCATTTACTCGCTAAGGTCACACGATTACAATAACAAAACTCGCTACTGACTTTCATCTCTTCATCGTGGCGAGCGCTGCACAATGATGGACACTTGAATTCCTCCGCCGTCGAACTCTGGGGCTGCAAATGAAAGCAGCAGCATCAGCAGCAGCGGCATCAGTGTGGGCTACAAACCAAGCGCGCCGAGAGGAGATAAAGAGCGTGTCGAGGCCTTGGAGTAACAGCTCATCTTTTATTTGGCAACACTTCAAATATAGTCCGTTTACCGCGTCTAGACGAGACAGCTTTCAACGCCCCGGCACGACGGTCCTGTTTTTTTTTCTTTCCCTTTCTTATTTTACTCACGTGTATAAAAGCTATTTACTGTAACACAAGAAGACAGACATCTCTTTTAGTTCTCCCAGTACTGCTCTGGCTTGCAGATGAATTTGTCAGATGCCACGGTCCACCCTTCTTCCCTTTCTCTACAGCTGAATTTCATCTTCTCTGTTCCCTTTGCTCGTTCTGAGAGTCCATTTGAAGATGCTGCGATGGCGTTGGATGGAAAAATTCTGGAAAAATTTCAGGCATGCCAAGATCACGCCGTGGACTGCGTTAAGTTTGCGAGGGAGTGACTTTTCCACACGGGTCGTACAAAGGGCCCTTAAATTCGGCACTCAGAGCGTCGAGACCACTTATGTAGACTCAAATGCGACCGCTGGCTTTTCATGTGGCTCTTCACGCTGGTTTGGCTGTTGAGGAACGCAGCGTTTAATGATGCCGCACGCCACAGAGAACTTCCTCTACCTCAAATGTTTGTGGCTTTTCGTGGTTTCTTTCCAGCAGGTGTGGTGGTGTAAAGAGAGTGAGTGTGGGTGAAGGAATCCAACTAAGACTCATGACGATGAAGAGTGTCTTGGTGTTTGAGTTTTGCTGTAATCTTAAAGGCATTTGTAGTTAGTAAGAATAATGTCGTTCGATCTCATTGCCTTCATGTTGTTGTATTTTCTAATTAACATTTAAAGCTACAGTATGTACCTTTTGTATTTGTGGCAGAATGCAAATCCATATTTTGGAAAACAAAATTCAAATCAGGTTAAAAACAGTTCTGTTTAGCTTTGCAAACAGCTTTTTCACTCGTTTTAATGTACTGTGGTTATTTATGCCCCGTATTATTTCTATCTTGTTTTGTTCAGCCTTGTGTATTAACTGCACTATAATTAAACTTGCCTTGCCTTGCTTTGCCATTGTTCAAGTTATATAGCATTGGCTCAATCAGAAGACCTTTACATTAAGCTAGGTGTTGAAAAAGGCCACTATTCACAGTACTGACCACCAGTCTGACTCAGCTTTGTCTATATTTTTTAGATTGTGGACATTGAGGACAGAAATAACATTTGGGCATCACCCAAAATCACAAAAGCATTCATCTCGAAGGACCTCACAAAGTTGTTGATTTGTCATCAGCAGTTTTTTATCAGCCATTGTTCGAGTCCAGCTCTGACACACACCATTTGCAGATCAGTCCACTGAGGCTCATGAGGAGAGGACACCCAGGCAGGGAGGGGGTGACTGATGTGGTCCAGGCTGGAAAATCAGGGGTTTAGGGTCCCATCCATGCTTCTCTACTCACAGTGCCCTCTCCTGCAGTAGGGAGATGGTGCAAGACCTCACCACAGCTTCCAGTTTTGGCTCCACCGTCAGCCTCACAGGCCGCGTTGGAGATGTGGTTTTTCCCATAGACATCTCAGCAGAAAATTGCGATTTCGCGGTGTGAGTGTCCGTGGGGCTTGGCTCTGATGGGACAGGGAGGCCAGGCTGTGACCGGCTGTGACTGCGGCTTCTTGGGAGTGTCTGGAGTGGGTGCCATCTCTCCGTGGTCACACAGACGCAGCCTGATGGTGGAGGAGAGCAGAAGGAACTGTCACGTTAAGGTTTGGAGCGGACAACGTGTGAAAAAACTGAGAAAAAAGGTTGTGTTACGTCATCTACTCAGGCAAATGAGTAGATCAGATTCCAAGTCTCTCTCTTTTTAACTGCAAACAGAATCTACATGGGTACATTGAACCTTGAAATGTATCCTCTACCAAAAAATTTACATTTGGCTGCAATAGTAAAACTAGAAAGATATGTACATTTATCAATACACTGCAAAATATATGACTGTTTTTATATGGGATTGAGATCAGGGGCACGCAACATCTTTAAAAAGGTGGGTTGGAAATAGTTCAAAAACATTTATTCTAAAAGCATATATGTGTGAAAAAATCACAAACATTTTTCAATTCTATAACCAAGAACCTTGTCAGTCGATATATGACATTGAGGTTATTTCTAAAGTTTTAGCAGTGGCCCAAAAGATAATGCATGTTAATTCTAGTAATGAGTTGTTACATTTTGTATCCCTAAAATCTGAGACAGGATTCTAATCTGACAATGTTCACATCCAGGTTCAAAAGAGCGAAATTTCCAAAAGTAGCAGCGCTTTTCTAACCACCTGAACTCCCAAGTGCTGATGTTCAATTGCGGGGATTTCAAACCTGCTGGTTGTAGATCTGAACGCTGCTGCAGCTGCCCAAAGCCGTACACACTGTGTAAAATATGGCTGCAGAGGACACTTAGGGGCAAAAGCAGGAATGAGGGCCAGAGGAAGTCCTGTGAACCAATCACCACGAAGCACACAAGACACAAAATTGTCGTCTGACTACAAACAAAGGTACCTGTCATGTTATAGTAGTAGTTGTATGATGTTGTGAGCATGCAAAACCTGTAGCATCAGCAAAATTGCACACACAGAAATTTGTAAAACAGCAGGGTTGCGGAAGGTGAACCATGTTATACTGAGGCACCACTGTACTTAAGCTTTATTTGTATATAATTGTATGATTTTAATGTTTTCTTTCTTGTTTCATTGCCCTGTGTATGAACTTTGTTAAACAAATATAACTTGATTTTCCTACTCAACATAAGGCCCAGAGGGTAAACCAAGCCTGCCAAGCCGTCTGATCCCGCACACTACCCATAAGATATAACACAAACCGTTCTTTGTATCTACAAGATTATAGCTTAAACTATTTGTTTTATGTTTGGTTTTATCAAACTTCAACTTTGGCTGGTACCAGATCAGGTTAAGATATGTTGGTTAGCCTTTTCCACAAACATATTGGAGTTGTTGTTATAACAAAGACTTAATTTGGTGTAAAAATTGGTCGCAGAATGTCCACTTATCCATTGAAGATCCAGCCCTTGTGAAAATTATGTCGAAAACCCTTGTGTTTGATGATTTGAACAACGCATTTTCCGAACAACCCAATAGCATTAGTTAGCAGTGTCCAATTCCACTTCTCCTCATCTTGCTTTTGCTTCCCATCATTCCTTGTTCTCTTTATCACCCCATGATAAAAGCTCTTCGCTGCTCAATGGACTGATTTTACCCTTAAACTGGTACATCCTCCAAACCTGCTCCATTCAAATGTAGATACCACAATTATCCCAATAGCTCCGAACCCCCAACGCTCCGAAACTCACCCACACCGCCAACATTACAATAATAGATCCTGTGTGTTCCATTAGCCGCTGTAAGACAAAGCCGCACCAAAGGGTGTGGGGGGGTGGGGTGGCTGTCAGTTAGGTGCTTGGCATGACGCCCATTCACCACCCACATAATTCTCAAATCCAAAATATTTGACGCACGTACATATACATTGGGCTTTTTTCAGAACGCATGCAAAGTAGCGGCATGTCGTCTGTCAAGGCCTGTGGAAAAAAAAGCAGCTAATTTGCAAACATCCCAACGTGGCGCGCCGACATGCTTAATGCACGAGACTACACAGGGCAAATCAAAGGGAATTTAAATGATTGCTGATGAGTTTTGACACTCGGCACTTATGCGTGGCATCTACTGGCGAGGTTGCAGTAGTCGGGGGCAACAGATTCCCACTCAGTGTTGAATACAAAGAGGAGTGGAGTCCCCAGACAAAGAGCAAGGCAGGTCTTTATCTCATTAAAGCTAACAAGAGGCTGCTGTCTTCTCTTGGCTCGAGACGGATGCTAATCTGATACACAGAGCAGAGCGCGTTTACTGCTGTCGTCATAGGAACGTCGGCAAGCCCTGAGGCGGCATCACCTCGTTGGTGGCTCCAGTCGTTACGACCTTGTGTCTCCAAAGTCGGGGGAATCCTGCTTCATGGGGTAATGTTGTTGGAAAGCAACGTGAAACCTGCAACTGTAATCCCCTGGAAGAAGAATGGACACACATAAGAGTAAAAGGGGATTTGAAGTGAATCTAACATTCTCTTGACTTACAGCTGGGGTACCTAACTTTCAATCCAGAAAAATCTAACTATTAAATAAAATCCATATATCTAGCTCTTCACTCTCATAATAATTTGGTTCTATCACTTGTTTTTACTATAGACTGTATATATTAACGGACGTAGTCACGCCTATCTATGCCATTCTAACTAATGGGCCAAAAATTAGGCTTTCATGGAGCGATTCAAAATGGCCGCGGGGGCTTTAAAATGAAAAAACCGCATCTGCACATGCATCAGCCGGCTCGCGCATGCACGAACATGCACGCGCCCCATTCATTTAAACGACGGCTTCAAAAATTCACAGCGACTAAACCAGAGTGGTCCGTGAAAATTCACTCCCCTCAGCATTGACACACATGTGGAACGGAGCTTTGGGCCCAGAGCCACTTACGGACCAGCCTGTAAAGACGTTTTTGAGAGGTCAGAAGACACGTACATGTGCATTGAATAATTCCCTTTCCGGGTCCAGCCCCTCTGTCCCGGTGTGGTATTGCAGCATGTCAGCGCCTGTCATTTTGGCCACTTTAGAGCCGGGACCCGCCCCCACTGGTTTTTACATGTATTTTTGGCCTTTGTCACATATTTAGATCTGATTTTTCTGACAGATGAGTGAAAGAGAGGACCACCCTCACTCGGCCAATCAGCTCTCAGCCCAAAGCATCAAATAGTGACTCACAGGGCTTTTTCTTGCAAATATGCAAAAGACAACAAGTTTTCAAGAAGATGAAAACAGCATGTTGTGGTATGTTTTTTTCATGACGTTTTACTTTTTCTGCTAGGACAAACAACATGTATTATTTATTGAATTAAAACGTTTGGCACCCCATCATTAAACTGTTAAGACGTTCTTGAAATGAGACGTTTAGTCCTGTTTCAACTATAGCTGCCTTTTTCTGTCATATTCATGTGAGAAATGCAGTCAACACACTGAATAAAGATAAGAATCCCTATTTGGAGGAATGTTTGATAGTCATCTCAATTATTGTACAAATATGTGAAAGGTATTGCATAAGATTAAAATTGTTAACGTGCAATGACATTATTTATTAATGAATAAATCAAACGTGCTCCAGACTTACATTTGTGGATGGTTGCATCGATGCATCTTAGTTTTCATTCAGGTGAGTATCACCCCATTATCACAGTTAATTAAGTGAAACAATATGGATCATATGAAATGGAGCTTGCTGTAAATTACGCTCTCCTGCCAGTGAGTCGCGGAGTGATCAAACCATAGAGTAAAAGAACCACAGAAACACAAAGTTAGCCTCATGCATCCATTTTAATATTTGGATCGAGTATTAGTATTACCCGCTCAGGCCCTTCTCCAGTTTGTGCTCAAGGCCACTCACTGTACTGCAGCCTCTCCCAGACCAGGCAGGTTCTGGCGGCCCTCTGTGTCATTTTATTTGCCCCATGTCTTGCTAACACAAAGTAGTCTACGAGATCATAAACACAAGTTCATCCAGCCAACTTCAGCTCTGCCAATATATGCATGCTATATCTTGTTGTGACGCTCAGAATCTTTGGAAGAGATTTATTTTTGATTGCATGGCTCTAATTCTATTTTTCTATCTTATTTTTTAGTTTACTTTTACCTTGTTTTATGTATGTACTTTATTTGTGTACACTGAACATGTTTTGAACATGTTTTCCAATGTGGTTTTACTGCAAATGGCAAATACAATTAATCTGATTCTGTTGAGTAAACATGTGTCATTCTGCCGACTTTAGCTCCTTCAAATGTGAACCAGTACAGACATGTCATACCGAATTCAAAGCACAGAACAGCCCAAATTCAGTTTTGTTCAGTTGTACTTTATTGTCCCTTTATGGAAATATGTCCTCTGCATTTGACCCATCCTTCACTGGGGCATCTGGCGTAGGAGCTGCACTGGGACCCATCTCCAAAGGTGTTTAGTGGTAGGAGAAACCGGGGCCCCCAGACAAACCATACGCAGACACGGGGAGAACACACAAACTCCACTCAGAAAGACAATGTTGGTGAAACAAAGTGGCCCTCTTACCAAAAAGTGAGTAATGTGAACACAAACTACTCATCCTCAGCTGACAGATTTAGATTAATTCATTTGCCATTTGCAGTAAAACCACATTGGAATACATCCGCAAAAGCCCCCAGTGTGCACAAGACAAGTACATAAATAATAGTGCACACCAGAGCTTTTACTCTGCGCCATCTTTCAGGGACAGGGAATATACAAGCTGTCACAGAAGTCGAATTCTGTGGAGATTCTTTGCATCATGAACCATTGGTTTTCTGTCTTTTCAAATTGGTCAGAAGTGTCACATGTTACTCTTGTTACAAAAAGCATCATAAGATAAGATAAGATAAGATAAGAATTCCTTTATTCGTCCCACAGTGGGGAAGTTTCGATGTTGCAGCGCACAATATAGGACAGTAGTAAGAGCACACAGGGAGCACACACACAGTATACAAATAAGCAGTAGCTATGTTTCTTAGCATCTACATAACTAGCTGTAGATGCTGAAATGCTTCAGTTAAATAGTGCAGGGTAATAAGTAGATACGGTAAAGTGACATAATGTAAAGGAAGGAGGAGGAGCACCACTGCACATCTACTGCCAGACCGGAAGGATTGCCATTCGTCTTCGCAATTTTTGGGCAAAGATTTGATGTCGATAAAGAAATCACTGTCATGGTGTGGACTTCCTGTTAATATATTTGGTTTTATTTTGATATATTTAGTTTTCTTGTCGTGAGTTTTACTTCCTGTCTGTCTCGTTAATTGTTTGCCCCTCCCGGATGTGCTATACCTGTGTGTATTTAGACCCTGTGCTCATGTCCTCTTGCCGTCGGTCCATTGTTGTTTTCCCGCCCATGTCTTGTTCCCGGTTTCAGTTTTTACTTTTTGTGGCAATTATTAAATTATCAAATTCATTATTTTTACAATTCTGCTTTTGGGTCCTTCCTTGTTTATCCGTGACAATCACATACTTTACAAATTGAGAGATTCAAGGCAAATTGTAGTAAAATAGTAAATATAGTAGAACGAATAATAAAAGGTAAAATGTTATAATTCGAAGTGGAATACATTTGGTTTTATTAGTTGTCTTTTTTTAAGTAATAACAGTCTTTTTGATGAAATTAGACCAAATAATGACTAATTGTAATGACTGTGAATGTGCACTTTTAGATTTCTAGGCTCTTTATGTAAGAATAATAATTACATTTTGTTCGCCAACTTTATCAAGTCCTCTGAGACGACGGCTGTTGCGATTCAGGGCTACACAAAAATTAATTGAATTGATTAATTAGTGCAGGTAAGGGAAATCATAGGTATTTGTTTGTTTTTATGCCCAACACAATTTGGTCCTAGTATCAGCCAATTACAGGATGTCCCATTTACAACAGTGCATCAAACTAAGAAAATATGTCATGTTTTTAATTTACATTTGTAATACACTGCATTGAAGGGAAAACGCATGGATGAATTACAATCACTCGCTTCAAAAGAGTTGACCAAATCCAGACTCGGCCTTCCCTCTGTCCTTGTGACGTCTCGGGTCTGTACCTTTAAGGCCCATCGTAGTCA
>JAPMNZ010939034.1:0-10174 GCA_029875035.1 Pomatoschistus microps | reverse complement strand
ATTACAAACAGAGATTGCATTGTCAAAGGGCAGCGGTCATTATTGGTTTGAGAGTTCTGTGATTGTTGTACGGCTTACAAGAAGTTGCGCCGATGCTTATGTTAGTATACATATCAGATCGCAAAATGAGCTAGGTGGCTCTGTGTTATGAGAGCGTATAGGGGAAATGAGACGCCATTTTGCGAGTTGAGGAGCGGTGAAACGGGTATAGCACCTTTAACCACAGTTGCTTCAAAGTGTCATGAAATCTCTAAAGGAAGAAGCTGGAACATGGCTTTTCCAGGGTAGTCAGAAGAGTCATTGATTATTTAATGAGCTTGGTTTGAGTGTGGATCTATAAAGAACCTCCAGAACAGGCAGCTCACACCTCACAGTCCTCTTTGCAGAGCAGAGCACCTTGTTTAGAGCTCTCCTTTCGTTTAGAGACAGAAATGAAAAATCCCAAACATTATGAATAGTAATTAAGGAGACAAGATGACAAGTGTGGGGGACAAGTATTCAATTCCCAAATGATGTCTGTTTGGACTGTGAAGGACAGTGTTGAACAGCTAAGTGTGGATGAAGGGGCAGATTTACCCTCTTCACAGACGCAATGATCAACACTGTTAATGTCAAGTGAATGTCTGCTGGAGATGAAAGCGCACCAGCTTCATTCAATTGTGCTATTTTTGGGACATTTGGATGAAATTGTGCTTGTAATCATTACATACAGATATTTAAAGCTAATAGTTCCCTTCAAGCTCACTACAATCTCTGTTGATACACGTGTTTCTGATGTTTCCATAACTGTTATTTTTTCTTCATTTTAATTGATAATAGTTCTCATTTGCAGGCACATTGCAAAGAACAGGACCTTCACACGTCCAATCACAAACCAATCAACAGCAATGACACTATGCTGTGATCCGGAGGGGGAAGTGTTTCTTCACACCATCGCTGTCTCGACATGCAAGGTTTTATCGTCTCTTGAACCAGCTTGGAAAAAAACAGCAGTTTTTTTATTTTCAGGGTCAAGAAATGTGGCCAGCAAAGTGAACATACAGTGGAGCACCAATTGTACATATCCTCCAACTTAAAAAATATGAGAGATGCCTGTAATCTTCACAGGCATACCTATCCTATGAGAGACAGAAAATCACTGTGTCTCATTTTTTAATATATATATATATTTTTTTAATTATGGTGGAAAATAAGTATTTAATCAATAATGAAGATAAGATAAGATAAGATGTGCTTTATTTATCTCACAAAGGAGAAATTTACATGTCACATTGGCATGGATAGAGACTCAGGTTGTGCAAAAGAAAGAAATGTTTACTACCCTTTGTTTGCAATGACAGGGGTCACACGTTTCCTGTACGTCTCCACAAGGTTTTCACAGTTGCTGGTATTTTTGCCCATTCCTCCATGCACATATATCCTAGAGCAGGGAAGCACTTTTAATACAATTTAATACAATTTAAATACAATTTACCACCACCTTAATCCACAGTAGTTATGGTGTTCTTTGGATGCAACTAACCATAGGACATTTGCCCAATCCTCTTCTGCATCAAAAAAGTATTGAGATAAACATTTGTTATTGACTAAACACATATTTTCCACCATCATTTGCACATATATTCTTAAAAAATCAGTGTGTCTTTCTATATGTTTTGCTCATTTTGTTTCTCATAGTTGAGGTATACCTATGAGGAAAATTACAGGCTTCTCTCATATGTTTAAGTGCCATAACTTGCACAATTGGTGGCTGACTTTTGCCTCACCTTATATAATTAAAGAGAACATAAAAAACAAAATAAATACTAATAAATATGAGGAGGGATCCAAACCTATGGGTGGACAGGCTCGCTCATGTTTGAAGCTCATATTATGTGTGGAAGTGAAAAGCTGTAAGTCATTTGTTTGTATTCCGTCACTGTGTACCGGCCAGGTTTTCCATTTTGTTCATGATTTTGAAACTGATAACAAGATTGACTCAGGAAACTGTACTGAACTGCATCTGAAACACCACTTCCTCCTTCAATTGCTTTCACTCCACTCCTAGTCCACACCTGCAGAACTATTTTTATTGTTCATATGACATTCACTTCAAAAAATGACTGTTGAATAGACTCAACAAACTCACTATCATCTATGGCCAATTTCCTTTTCACAGAAGGAACTTTGGGTACAGAATATTTTTTTTGAGATTTATATTATGACATTATTGATGTGTCTGCACTGTCCATCTGCTGCTTGAGAGAAATATTGTATTCTTTGTTTGCCGTGGTCCTGCTATATAAGTATATGAAGTAATTTAAAGATTACAAAAATAATAAAAACGGTATTTACATGTGGTACTTGCATTGCATCTTGAGTATTTTTTTGTCCTCAAGTTCCTAGAGTGATCCTATAGATGACTTCCGGTACTATTTTGAAAATTATGAAAGATCTAATGAATTACCCTTGACATTTTTTTTTGTGGGCAGCATTTTTCCTCAGCTTGCAAAAAAATGAACAGATGAAAGCAATCATTCATACATCACAAGTTTTCCATTAGCTTCCATTTTACTGGGTTTGAGGGCAAATGAGGGCATTCTGAGATTCTGCTCTTCAAGCTAATCATTTCCTATTTTATTTTTTTATTTTTTACAGTGTAGTATACCATACCATCAACTGTCTTTCAGCTGCCTTGAGTAACTTGAGAAACTCACTGTCTTGTTTGTGCCAAAAAATTGTAGAGAAACACCTGATCTAGTCCTTAATCTCTTGCCAAAGTCTTTCATGCTCTGGTATTCAAAATAAAAGAGAGCTATGTTTTTTACATTCATTTATGTGTTTTACAATAAGGCAATTTTGTCATGAATTGTGCTAAATGTTAAATAAATTGTTCACAGATTTTTCATAAATGTTACTCTATTACTTTTCCCAATGCTCCAGGGAGAAGAGATACCAAAATCCTGTCAGCTCCACCACTGTTGGCACGGAAACAGAAAGATGGGAGTTATCAAAGCCACTCAAGTGTGTCTTTAACCTGGAGATTTGAGTCTTGTAATTACCCGGGTGTAATACGTGATGACTGCTGGCTCTTTGAAGCAGTTCATAGCTATGTGTACTCATCTACGGTAACCTTTGGGAGTTGAGGCTGATAGCGCCACACTGTTGCCCAATTCAGTTTCAGTCGTATAGGTTATTCGTGAATAATGAAACTTTTTGGTTGAATTGACAAAAGCAGACAGTGTTTCCAAATTATAAAGCATGGGAACCATTGCCCAAGTGGTTGACAAATCAAAATGACAAAAACAGATTTTGAAAGAGATTTATTCATTCATGTTCATCCCCTTTATTAGTCCATTTCTGGGTCGGGGGTGGTGGCAATCAGATTTGCCACCCAATTCTCATAGCACCTGTCCCTCACTGATCGTCCTGCAAGTGGTGGGTCTACAGGAAGATGGCTGCTCTGTCAATGAAGACACAACTTATGTGTTTCAGGCCAAGTGGGCTTAAGTGTCTAGCCCAGGGACACAACGGCAGCAGACGTTTGTGGGAGCAGATGAGGTTGTGGGTCGTGGGTTCGATCCCCCCAATAGGTTCAAAGACCAATGCACTACCAACTGAGCCACTGTTGAAGAGATTAAGGTCTTCAAAATGGTCCGTGAAGATGAAACTAATGAATATATAAATATGTCTTTAATGTATCATGTGTTGCCATGTATCAATGACATATTCTGAATTATAGAAAATAATACCCAACGAGCCAAATCTCAACAGCTAACGTTTTCTTAATGTTCTATCCATTATTTCTCAATTCATGTTCAAAGCTTTTGAGTCTTGATTTTATAGGTCCCAGGCCCATCACTCACTCCAGTGTCATTTACTTTCCACCTACCACTTCACCTTCCAAGCCACTTTCATAAGTCAGAGACACCAGAGAATTACACCCACCTGCATATGAACCCACGGACAAATCAAAGCAGGTCCTTTTGCGTCAACCGCCTCAGGTCCTGTTGGTTAAGCGCCTAGCGGAGAGATAGAGGGATCAGAGCTAAATGTGTTTCGTTTCTGAAAGGGTTAAGCCTGGTTTCAGGAAAGCCTGCAGGCAAAATCAGAGGAAAATAGGTCTGAGTCAGTCTTGTTTCTTAAGTAGTTAAATATCAGTAAGGTTACGATGGTGCTGTTGATGAATGTGCATGAGCTAATCAGATACATGTGTTCATGCAATGCCAATAACAAGTGCATCCAACTGGGTTTCTGTTTGTAATAAATAGACAGCCGAGCTTGGCCCCATGGCTCTTCTCGCTTTAGTGCGTCTCAGACTGGCTAAGCCCCCCAGAGCCAAACATAACTGGATCTGTCAATATTGACACACACCCAGCACACATTCTCCACCGGTGGAGTTACCCAATATAATCCTTCATGTTCAAAAACTTTATGTCGGAATTATCCGTTTAAAATGGGATGCATTATATATTTTTATTCCAAATACAGAGATAGCAGGATGGCCATAACTATATTATACAGATTATAACAATTCAACCCATTAGACATGAGGATCTTACATGTTATACATTTAATGGCTTCAAAATGTACGAAATAGCGGTTAACAGGAACAATGAAGGAGCAAAATACCAAGAAAGTCTGCAGGATGCTCACATTTAATCTATATAATTATATGTTTTGCCCTTTTGTATTATTAAAATGTGAACAATAAAATGAGGAAGCCTATGATTTTCCTATTCTATACATAATCATCTATCCATCCATCCATTTTCTACCCCTTAATCCATTTCTGGGTCGGGGGGGGTTGCAATCAGTGATGCCAACCAAGTCGCAGAGCACCAGCCCCTCACTGATCCTCTGCAGGTGGTGAGTCCACAGCAGGATGGCTGCTTGATCTTTCAGCGGGGGCTTCAGACAAAGTAGGGTTAAGTGTCTTGCCCAAGAACACAATGACAGCAAACAGTGGGAGTCGAGAAGGTCTCATGGTGGGCTCGAACCCACAACCTTCAGGCTCAAAGGCCTTTACTGCAATAATGTATTTTGACCATGAGACCATTGTTTGAGAATGTGAAATAATCCAAGGTAGAAAATATAGTCTGTTTTCTTAGTTGCCTACAGCCATGGGATTGTGAAGTTCATTTAATTTGAGGAAATGCCGGAACTAATTTAGGGGCAACACTGAATATACATCTTTTAGAAGGAAGAAAACTGCTCAGAGCACAACAATACAAACACATCTTAAATTATTTAATTTCCATTATTTTATTCAGAAGTGTATGATAGTAAGTGGTCTGTTTTTGATGGGGGAACAACCACACAAAACATGCACCATAGGTTAAATCCTCCAGCTTCGGTTGTGCCTGTCAAGCATTAAAATCTACTGTAGAGATGGCACTGAAATGTGTCCATGGCGGCACTGAAGGATGGGTCAAATGCAGAGAACAAATCACCCTATGAGGACAATAAAACATGCTTGCCTTACCTTTGCAAAGACTTGGCCTCAGAAACCTCTGCACCTTACCTACATTGATGATCAAACTAGATCCGTGAAATGTAACTAAATAATAATAAAACACATAGATAACCCCACTCCCTTTCAGGCTATTTTTTTGTTGTTTTTATCGGTATGTTATTTTTATGATAATAGCAGCTGTGATGCTCCTGTGTTTGCCTGAAATAAAAAAAAACATTACATTTGCAATCCCTGAGCTGTTTATTAAGTAAACAGTCCAATCCTTTAAACACATTATACAGTACATTAGGCTAGATACAGATATTAAGCCAATATCTGAGTGCATTCTGAATAATTTCATATTTCATATCAGCCATGCGCTGAGTACGGGAGATTTACATGTGAGCCTGGAGGAGTGAGTCTGAGCTGAGTCGGAGAAGGTACTCTCTGGTTACAGGCTTCTGCGATATACGGCTGGATGACATTTACTGTCTGTGCTTGTCGGTCAGAGCATTATCCAATCAGACAGTGACATATGGTGAGAAATAAGGCCTTTGTCTTGAGAGATCTAAAGATAAGAATCGTATTTCCATTAAATCAATGAGCTGTGTGCTTTACTGCAATGAATAATGCATCTGGCCCTTCGAACCAGCTTCCCCCTCTTTGCATGCCCATTCTGGCTCGCTCTCCTCGGCTCGCTGTTTGTAATGCACGCCGGCGTGTCTCAAGTGTTTTCATACCTTTGCACTTCATAATAAAGTGAAGGTCTTGATCCTGTTCCAACAAAGCTACTTCATTTTTGCTAACGATCCTCCAAGACTGACTGATGAGGATGGCACGGCCTATCCAAGACTTAATAATATGGATGCAAAACAGGATTCAGGGCTACAGATTTTTTTATTTTTGTCTTTTCATTTTAGCTCAGTGTAGAATATGTATGAGTCCATATAATATACAGCATTATTGACTGGCGATACCTCCTGGAATACCTAATACTCTTTTCAATCACTGATTTTAGCGCTGCAGGAAAAGGTCAAATTAATTTAACCTCGCAGAATCTTAAATGGGATGGCTTTTCTATATGCTGGTCGAGCATTTCTGCTTGGAGTGTGCCTTTTGGATGGCATGACGACTAAATCATTGTCAATATCTCTACAACAGTTGATCACTATAACTTATACCTTTAAAACATCTTGACTTCACATCTCGAAATAGCAACACTATGTTACATATCATCAATTATGATCAAAGTTTAGATTCTTGGCACAAATGCGAGACCAGCCAACCCAACCCAAATGCTGAGAAAGCTTAAGCCAATGAGGTGATGTGCACTGAAAAACTGCAGTCAACCTGAATCTCCCAACAGTGACAACGACAGTAGCACTGTTACATGCACAAATTCTAGCTGGGTTTTGACCTGCTTCGGACCTGGTTCAGATATCGTTTTGTCCTTGGCCTCCAGACGCCCACATCTGTCCCCATGCTTTTGATAATCCGGTGTGAATCACGGCACTTCAAAGCCTCATATAAAAAAAATAAAAAAAAATCAACACAACCAGCATTGGGTCGGGCTTAACATGCAAAAATGTACTTAGGTTCGAGTTGGGTTTTGTCAGCTCAATTCGGGAAGTTATGGATTTGTTGGGCCCGATAAGCACTGACCTTATATCACTTCCCTATCCTTCACCATTCTTAACAAACACTTGCCCGCTCCCTTCTCACAACCATTAGCTCCAATAAAGCATATCCACTATCTCTCCCGCAGCAAATATAAACCAAGACGACATCCCTTACACCTGTTCGGCTCTGACAAGGCTGGAGGTACGGACACACAATAGGCCCGTCCGCACTTCCTTAATAACTGTGTATTGCGGTCTACAGGTGCGTGCAAAGCTCTATCGATCCCCTGCAGAGAGGCGAGGCGACCAGTCCAACGGGGTGTGCGCCACTGACCTTGTCTCCCTCCATGTAATTAATTAAAACTTCACAGTGGGCCTGACAGCTGATGGATTGTCCTCTTGTTGATTGTTACTGTTGAGGCGGTGTAGTGACTCACACACATGCACAAGCCTTGGGACGCACCAGTGTGTCAGTGCTGAAGTAGCAGCAGAGGTAGTGATTACTGTGGTTTGTTAACGGTGACGGGGGGAGTCCAGTGCAGTGTGCATTACCTTGATAAGAGTGGTAATAGTGTGTTTGATTAACAAAGGAGTTTACACCGCGAAAGCACCAAGTCTATTAGTATTTTCTTCAAAAGCTGTGACCGAGCTTCTAGAAACACTGTACCGTTTGTCTACGTCTGTGATGGAAGAAATTATAATGTGTCAAATCTGTTCTATATTGAAAGTCAATCAATATTCAAGATTTATTGTTTGATTTATTGATTTATTCAAAATCAATGACTGCATGTATCAATGTAAAGTGCCACATTTCCCTCAACTCAAGCATCCTTGAAAATAACATGTAAAAATGATGCTCTTTTTGACGTCCGAGTAACATTGCAACACAGCAACAGATACATGAGATAGTGGCAGAGAGCATCAATGCAAAGTCCAGTTCAGCGCTATTGTTGGTGGATTTGGTTACTGTCCGTGGGATGGGGACAGAGAGGGGAGGGTGACGTGTTCAGTAGCCTATAGCCTGAGAATACAGGCTGTTCGACCATTTTTTCGGAATCAACTAATTCCTAGTTTGACCAGCTGACACACTACTATAATGTTTATAAAATAGCCGGGTCCTTCCCCTGGGCATCAACCATAAATCTGAAAAAGACCCACGCTGAAAGTTCTCAGCTCCTGTGGACTCACCACCTGCAGGAGGATCAGTGAGGGGCTGGTGCTCTGTGTACTGGGTTCAGCTCTGACTGTCAGCCCCCCCCCGACCCAGAAATGGATTAAGGGGAAGAAGATGGATGGATGGATGGATGGACTCTGATGTATTTGATAAAACTACAATGCTTGAGTGGGTTGTGCTTATGCCTCACAGCAAGAAGGTCACGGTTTCGATCCATAGACTGTATACAGATTCCTGTATACCCTGTAGATAGATATTGAAGCACAGTGGGAAAGTCCTCATGGATGAAGTTTGGCTTCAACTTGTGCTGGCATTGAAATCCATCTTGCTCTGTAACCGTTTGTGTCATTCTCAATTTAGCTCGGTCTTGAATGCAGTGTTTTTGTTTCATGATGTTATCTTTATACTGTACATCCAGATATAACGATACATCAATAAGTGACCTATTAGATGCATTAATTTGATTTAACAACCAAATTAGCAACATCTTAGTTCTCCTCCGGTCCTGCTATGGCAGCGCAAATATTATGACGTTGTAACAAATGCCCATAAAAGGAAATTAGCATCAGTTATAGCCAATTCCGCATTTGGCCTACACTATGGTAAGTCCACTCCAAATGTACAGTCTATGGTTCGAATATGTGTTGACCCAAACCTTTCTGTCTGGATCTTTTACATTTCTCCCCATGTTGGTACTGATTTCTAACACCACCCGCTCTCACTGACAGGGGCCAATGGGATAGGCTGGCTGCTTGGCTTCTGTCAGTCTGGGCAGCTGTGGCTACTGAGTTTAAAAGTTTTGAGGAAGACATATCAAAGGGAATAGTCCACAAAAACATATAATTCACGCTCCTAATAGTACTTTTTTAAATATACTATGATACTTTATATATACATATTGAAACTTTTCTGAACCTAAGCTGACTTTAATTTCCCAACATAGTTCTGATTCCAAAACACTCGGAATGCAATGCCTCCACAACAGGCACAGCTGGGTTAGCACTAATCTATGACAAACCAGATGCACCAACATAGCACTCCAAAGGGCTCCTTCTGCTTCACCACTTACCCTGTTTGACGGGAACACGTTGGCAAGGCCACACTCGAAAGCCCTGATTTTTCTACCTGGGTCTTTGTAGTGTGTCTCTAGCCTTCCCTTCATCCCACTCAGCCAACCAAAACTACTGTGTGTCAGGTCTGTTTCATCATTTTTCTCTCAGTTTTCAAAAGAAAGAGCTGTTTTTATGCTTCACTTGCTCCTGGAGCTGGTCAGTGGCCTTGTGCGCAAACACAGATTTCATATCAGCCTACACAAAATTGGGCCGAAGGAAAAAATACTAGTTATACATTTAACATATGAGCACAATGCACCACTGAAATCCTGAATGCGGGCACGTCAGCTACTATGTGCCAACATAATCATCAATGTTCTGTCCGTCACTGTTTTGCCTTCTCTTTCTGTCTTTTTATCAAATGTATCTTGAGGGAAGAGAGGAAACCTTCCTTCCATTGCATAGCTTCCTGCAGAGCTGTTTTGATAAGTAGCAGAGAGGGATCACAATCTGCAGAGACATAAGCTGCCAGTAAACACAAGACACAGGATTCAATGCTCTCACTTGGCTTTATTCTTAATCAAAGTTTATTCACTGCCACCGATCTATACTAATTGACTGACTCTAATATAGATGAGAACAGAGAGATTACTGGAGGACTGCTGCCAGTGCAACATTATTGACTCCTGTTTGCATCTTTGTACTGCTTCATACACCTTGCTCAATCATATAGCAAAGGGAGCAGATCAAATCAGAATATTATTATACACCTACTATAGGAAATAAATATATAATAAACAATGTTTTAGTAGTTCATTATATTAGGGTCAAATTCAATGTGAGCAAGCTTTACATAAATAAAAAAAATATAGTCAAGCCTGTTGTTATTGTGTGA